>JAVSCE010001751.1:0-91897 GCA_032199065.1 Smutsia gigantea | reverse complement strand
CCTGTCTGTCTGGCTTCTGTAGTGGTCTCAGTCTGGGTGGGCAATTTTCTTGAACTGCTGCCTTTGTGATCAGCTCAGGAGTCTCTGCTGAACTCGCTGTGGGTGGCCCACCCTCTGCCTGGCCTGTAGCAATGACAGGGCTGCAGGGTTAATGGGATGGGTGGAGCAATGTCCTTCAGCCAGATGCACAACATGGGGTTTAGATACCCACAGGGAGAAAGGAGCTCTTGGGGCTGGTGCCTCCAGGCACCTCTCTGGTTGGGCTGAAATGGAGCCCAGCAAGCTGGGAGAGTCTCCCTACACCTGCCGGGCAGCAAAGTCTGGTGCTGATGTTGGACCACGTGGGCTGGTTCCCCCAGTGCCCAGGGAGGGGCCTCAGGGCTACACACTGCAAGCAAGGCAGATGGAGCATCTGGAGACGCCAAGAGTTCCCGATCTGTTGGGCTGAGGAAGGGCTGGGTGGGGGGGGTACCTTCCATCTGCATGTTCTCCTGAGGAGAGAGTTCTGTCCAACCCTCACCTCTCTATTACCACTCCCACTGCTGGCAGGTCTTTCGTTTGAAACTGCCTCTGCTTTGGGTCTCAGGACTGGTGGAGCATGCCTGCCCTCCACACTGGCTGGAGTCTCAGCCTCCCAGAGTGTTCAGCCTGCCCCTGGCTCCCAGCCCCAGTAATAACCAGAACCCAGTGTAATGTGGGCTTGTGCTCTCGGTGCAGATCCCCAGGGCCAGATGTGCAACACTCCTGGGAGCCTTCCCCTTCCCCACTCCATTCCTCTTTCTCCTGCCTATAGGCTGGGGTGGAGGGAGGGCTTGAGTCCTGCTTGATCTCAGCTTTGCCGCCTCGCCCTGTGTGCTCCTCTCTTCCTCCTCAAGTGCAGGCAGTCTGTTCTGCAGTGTTCAGGTCGTTTTCAGGTCTAGTTGCATTTGCTGTGTTTTCCTCTTTTATATGTTTTAGGAGGAGGGTTCTGTCTTGCCTTTCTACTCTGCCATCTTTTTTTGTATTCTTTTATTTTTGGTGAAGTAATGTGCATGCAGAGTTTTTAAGTGTGAACCTCTTCCCCAACTAACCTATATAATATCAACTTTTTAGAATTCTGAGGGACCGTTCCTTTAGTAGAATAAGTGATGAAGACTGGGGTAAGTTGTTTTGAATGCTTATCCATTTAGCCTTAAATATTTGATGAGTTTACGCATTTAAGGAAAAACTTCCTTTTACCTACTTTTGCTTCTGCTGATTTAGGTGATGAACAAGCTTTCAACTGAAAATGATGAACAGTTTGAAAGTAGCCTATTTTTTGTTTAATATTTGATAAATTAGCTGTGTGATTTTTTATTGCAAGTGCAAAATCAGGTAATTTTGAAGATTTTAAGTGGGAAAAATTTCCTTTAGGAATGCCCTGTTGCAAAGATTGAGTTTAGGTAATGAAAAAACCAGAGTCACAAATTTTTTTTCCTGTTTGCTCTAATTTGCCTTACTTTCATTAGCCATCAGAACTAAAGCCATGGTAACTGAGAACAGGGGCAGGCAGGGTAACTGAGGTGAATTATATCATTGTTTATAGAGTGTGCCTCTGGGTAACATTTCCAGAAGGTCTTTGGACAAAGCAGAATATCTTTGTGACCTAAAATTAAGCAAAGTAGGGCTTTTAGTTTCCTCTTCTTTGTAACAACTGGGGTAAAAGAGAAGCTGAGAAAGGTAAGATTTGTTGGCAGAGGGGCTTATGTTGGCACTTTCCTTTGAACTCTAGTAGGGCTGGGTGTTTCCTCCTTTGGTGTCGTCCTAAGCTCACCACTCTCCACTACCCTTTCCTTCTACTCTTTCTTTCGTTCTTCCTCCCTCTCTTCCTCCCTCTCTCCCTCTCTCTTTCTTTCCTTTCTTTTTCACTTTTGCATTATTATTCTAATATACACCATAACATTTGTCGAGGCCCCAGATTGAAACAAAAAGAAGTAAAAATGGTTAAAAACTTAATAATTCAAAGAATAAAGTTAAAGCTAGAGTTGTTTGCCTGTCTGTGTCATTCCCCAGGTTGCCTGTTCATTGGGTTGGCATCTCTGGAGGCAGATTGTCTTCTCTCTCTCTTTCTTCTTCCCAGCAACCTCCTTTTACTTGTTACCATTCCCCCTTACTCTAACTTATTTGCAAACCCTGGTAAAAATAGGGATATAGTGATATACTGAGCATTTTGTAAACATTTCTTGATGATGAACTCTGGTTTATGATTATGCTTTAACTAATGTTTGTGCTGAGCCCCAATATAGATGTAAAATTCTTAGTTATTTGTATTAGTGTATTTTTATATAAATGAAGCATAAATTAAAGATAGCATTGTATTTAGATGTGAACAGGGATTACAATAAATTTATCATAAATTATAAGGAAAATGGATACAGTTACAAAATCGGAACAGAAGCAAAAATGGTTACTCGGAGAGTGGTGTGACAATAGTTGATTTTGAATGCTAGGTATAAGATGAACATTGTTATGAATGTAAATCATTGCTTATGTTGATTCTGAGTCACGACTTTCTAATTTTTGACAATGTATATAATAAAGGAATTTCTTGTTTGAGATATCATCCATAGAGTTCATTTGTGGGGCTCGTTTCAAGTGACCCGGGCAGCTTGGGATCACATGAAGAAACAGAACTTTGGAAGGTAGAGTTGCATGTGGCTATCAAGGGGGATTCGTGATGTTGTCTGTAGATTCTTCTGCACCGAGAAAGATAATTGCTTTGACACTGAGGAAAAATTTTTCAGATATGCACAGGCATATACCCTATAAATTGGTGTCATTTAATCACAGGTTAGCTTGAACTGGACAGCTTTATATTTCTTTTTACCTCTTGCTTTTCATTATTAATGATTTTTCTGATTTTCTCTGCTATTTTAGCAGTATATTCTCTTACCAAAGTTCTATTTTGTATGTCCACTGACCACCTGGGGGCAGATGAGTGTCTGCTTCCTGGTACCTGGTACTGGTCAGATATGAGTTGGTCTTTATAAACTGTTTAGGAACTGTAGGACTCTCAGAGTTGGATTTACAAGAGTGACTTAGAACGTGGCAGAAGCTGGCAAGTGCCTCTGTGCACTCTAATATTAGTCAAGGTCATTCCTATTGCCTTAAGGTTCACATATATCTACTAGAAGTAAATTGTTTATGATACCTGTTCTTATTGGAAATTTCTAGTTATCCTCGTCCTACCAGTTTCTGAAAGTAAATTATATGATTCATTTTACTTCATCTGCTAAGAGTGAAAGAGTAGATGGCATCCTTTTGATGTGAGGCATTTAATATTTAATCCAGAAAGAGAGAGGAGCAAGGAGATGAGTACAAAGAATTAAAACTTATTTATTTAATGTTTCTTATGATAATTTTAACTTATATATTTATTGCCAATTTATTTTATGTTTATAAATATTTGTTGTTTTTTTCAACAGATAATGAATATACATTCTTCACTCAAATTTATTAGGTCCTAATCAGGCCTTCTTTATAAAACAGTTAAATCTTGTAGTTGAATTTTGAGAGATTATTTATATTATTAATATTATTTAGACATATGAATCATAACTATGAGAACCTAAAGAGAGTATAGAATAGCTTTTGACAGGTGTAATGGTATTGAAAAAAAGAGTCTTAGGAGTTGCAACATTATCAAAACATAGAGCAGATGACAGAGATTGGTTTTCCTTTTAGGATCATTATGACTTCATCGGCTGCAGGAATATATGGCAACTTTGGCCAGGCAAATTATAGTGCCGCAAAATTGGGTCTTCTGGGCCTTGCAAATACTCTTGCAGTTGAAGGCAAGAAAAGCAACATCCATTGTAACACTGTTGCCCCTACTGCTGGATCACGTTTGACTCAGAATATTTTGCCAGAAGGTAAGTTACTTAGATTTTTCAGTGCTCTTACCCATAAATCTCTGTAGAGGGATTTGTGTAGAAGTATTTAATTTTCTGAATAGGTAAAAAATTATTTTCCTTACAGTTTAAAAAGTGTAATGTATAATTTGTGTTCATTTTAGAAAATTTAGAAAATCACAAAGGAAAAAAAAGTGCCCCTAATTCTACCATGCTGATATAAATTTTCATTCCTTTTCTCTGTATAGGTAGACATAAATACATACTTGTTTTTTACAGAATGGAGTAATAGTATTATTACCGTTTTATAATAATTATTATATTTTAAAACTAATAGACTATTTTTGAACAGTTTTAGGTTAGTAGAAAAATTGAGCAGACAGTAAAAGAGAATTCCTATAAAGTCCCCCCTGCCCCCACAGTTTCCCTTATTAACATCTTGCATTAGTGCACTACATTTGTTGCAATTGGTGAACCATTTTGTCCATTATAATAACTAAAGTTCATAGTTTAGTATTCACTGTGTTATATATAGTTGAATGAGTTTTCACAAATGTATAATGTTATGTATTCACTGTTACAGATCATACAGAATAGCTTCAGTGCCTTAAAAATCCCCTGTGCTTCACCTCTTCATCCCTACCCTCTTCCTCCTAAATATCTGGGAGGATTGAAGCTCATTTCTTTTTATCACTGAATAATAATACCTCATGGTCTGGAGGGACTACTGTTTATCATTTACCTAGTGAGGAGCATTTTGGTTGCTTCCAGTTTTTTGGCAATTATGGATAAAGCTGCCATAAACATATTCATGTGCAGGTTTTTCTTTGGACATGTTTTCAACTTGTTTGGGTAGATGTTAAGAAGCATAATTGCTAGATCTTATGTTAAGACTGTTTCGCCTTGTAAGAAATTTCCAAACTGTTTTCCAAAATGGCTGTATCATTTTGCATTCCCACTGGCAGTAAATGAGAGTTCTTGTTGCTCTACATCTTTGTCAGCATTTATTGTTTTCAGTCTTTCTTATTTGGTCCTTCTAATAGGTATACAATGGTATGTCATTGTTTTAATTTGCAGTTCCCTAATGATATATGGTGTGCATTTTTTTCCTGTGCTTATTTGCCGTTTGTCGTCTTCCATGATGTGTCTGTTTGGATCTTTTGTTTATGTTTAAATTGGATAACATGTTTTCTTATTGTTGAGTTTTTAGAGTTCTTCACATACTTTGGAAACAAGTTCTGTATCAGATACATATTTTACAAGTGTTTTTTTTCCAGTCTGTAGATTGTATTTTTATTCTCTTGATCTCTTCCACTTTTGAAGGATAATTTCACTGGATACAGAATTCTAAGTTGGTAGTTTTTTCATTCAACACTTTAAATATTCCATTCCATTCTCTTCTTGCTTACATAGCTTCTGGAGGGAAGAATGACATGATTCTTTACTTGTTCCTCTAAGTAAGGTGTTTTTCCCTCTGCCTTCTTCCAGGATTTTCTCCTTGTTTTTTTTTTTTCCTGCAGTTTGTATGTAATGTTTAGGTATAGATTTTTGGCCACATATAGCTTGATATCTTCTGAGCTTCCTCAATCTGTGGTTTGATCTGTGTCATTAGTTTTGGAAAATTCTAAGCCAGCACTACTTCAGATGTTTCATCTATTTCTTTCTCTCATTTTTGTAATCCCCATTTATGTGCATGTTATATCTTTTGTAATTATCTCACAGTTCTTGGATATTCCCTCTTTTTCTTTCTTTTTGCATTTCAGTTTGGGTCATTTCCATCAACATATATTCAAGCTTATTGAATCTTTTTTTATTTTTGTCACATTGTTTTTGTCCTTTAGCATTTCCTTTTGTTTTTTTTCTTAGAGTTTCCATCTTTTCTTACAGTAGCCATCTATTGTTGCATGTTATCCACTTCATTACTGTCCTTAGCATATTAATCATAATTATTTTAAATTCCCAGTCTGGTAGTCTAGAATCTCAGCTAATTTGAGTCTGGTTTGGATGCTTGTTTTGTTTCTTCAGAATGTGCTTTTCTTGGCTTTTAGCTTACCTTGAAATTTTTGTTGAAAGCTGAATATGAGTATTAGGGTATTAGAAAGTAAAGTAAATGGGCCTATAGTGTGCAGTTCTGCTTTTTTCTGATTAGAAGTTAGGCTGTTTATTGTTTGCTGTAGCTTTCAGTGTCAGAGGCTTCATTTTCCTTGTGTCCTGGTTTTTGTGTTTCCTGTTGTCTTCAGGTTTCCCTAGAAACTCTTTGTTAAACAGGCTATGTGTCTTGGATCTCTCTCAGTTGTCACCCACTGTTACTATATTGGAGTTCTGTTAATGTGCCTGAAAGTTATTGGAGAGGGGACATGATCTCTAATCTTATGATTAAATCTCCAGTTTTCTTTTTTTTTATAATTTATTTTGGTATCATTAATCTACAGTTACATGTGCAATATTATGGTTATTAAACTACCCCCTTCATCAGGTCCCCCCCACCAACCCCATTACAATCACTGTCCACCAGCGTAGTGAGATGCTATAGAATCACTACTTGTCTTCTCTGAGTTGTACAGCCCTCCCTGTGCCCCCCCAACATTACATCTGCTAATCGTAATACCCCCTTTTCCCCCTTGCCCCTCCCTTCCCACCCATCCTCCCCAGTCCCTTTCCCTTTGGTAACTATTAGTCCATTCTTGGGTTCTGTGAGTCTGCTGCTCTTTTGTTCCTTCAGTTTTTTTCTTTGTTCTTATACTCCACATATGAGTGAAATCATTTGATACTTGTCTTTTTCGGCTTGGCTTATTTCACTGAGCATAATACCCTCTAGCTCCATCCATGTTGTTGCAAATGGTAGGATTTGTTTTCTTCTTATGGCTGAATAATATTCCATTGTGTATATGTACCACATCTTCTTTATCCATTCATCTACTGATGGACACTTAGGTTGCTTCCATTTCTTGGCTATTGTAAATAGTGCTGCGATAAACATAGGGGTGCATCTGTCTTTTTCAAACTGGGCTACTGCATTCTTAGGGTAAATTCCTAGGAGTGGGATTCCTGGGTCAAATGGTATTTCTATTTTGAGTTTTTTGAGGAACCTCCATACTGCTTTCCATAATGGTTGAACTAATTTACATTCCCACCAGCAGTGTAGGAGGGTTCCCTTTTCTCCACATCCTTACCAACATTTGTTGTTGTTTGTGTTTTGGATGTTGGCCATCCTCACTGGTATGAGGTGATATCTCATTGTGGTTTTAATCTGCATTTCTCTGATGATTAGTGTTGTGGAGCATCTTTTCATGTGCCTATTGACCATCTGAATTTCTTCTTTGGAGAAGTGTCTATTCATGTCCTCTGCCCATTTCTTAATTGGATTATTTGCTTTTTGTTTGTTGAAGTGCTTGAGTTCTTTATATATTTTGGATGTCAACCCCTTATCCAGTTTTCTTAGTGGATTAAAGTTCCTGGGTTATGACCTTCAAAAGAGTTTCTTAGCCTGTTTTTTCTTTTCCTTATTTGAGACAGGAGCCTAGAGGGGCTCCAGCTGTCTAATGCCCTTCTGTTAGGTCAGAAAAGGCTCTGGTAGGATAGGCCTTTGTTAAGGAGAACAGAACTCTCTGGGAATATTTCAGAACGATTTTCTTCTGTGTTTTTGTCATCCTCTCCCTTTTTTTTTTTTTGTAATATTTCAAAACAAGTCTTAGATATTTCACCTAAAAAATACTTCAAAATGTATCTATAACAGATACGGACATTATAACCACAATGCCATTATCACATCTCACAAAATAATTCATTAACATCACCAAATACCAAAATTCCCAGTTGTCCAAAAAAGATACCTTTTTAAAGTTGGTTTATTCCATCAGGATTCAAACAAAGTCTGCAGGCATTTTGTTACTTTATCTCTTGAAGTTTCATTTAACACATAATAGTTCATTCTCCTTAAAAAAAAAAGCTGCTTATTTGTTGAAGAAACTAGATCATTTGTTGCATAGACTATCCCTCTTTATTTGGGTTGCCTTTGCACTCTGTGGAAAATCAGTTGACCACATATGTGTCAGTGTATTTCTGGATTCTTTGTTTTCCATTGATCTATGGGGCTGTCCTTTTACCTATACTGTTTTGATTACTATAGTTTTACAGTAAGCCTTGAAGTCAGATAATATGGGTTTCTCAACTTTGTTCTTTGAAAATGTAAAATTAAAAAAATTTTAAAGTATAACTGAGAACCTATGCTTAGTTATGTAATAAACAGAATATTTGACTAGTGGAAAACTGTGGTTTTTGATACTCTTGGTTTTTAACATACTTCTGAAAATTTTCATAGTACTTTAAAAGTAGCTTCTGTGAAATGGTACAAAACTATTGATGAGTGACATTATTTTAAAGTTAGCTACTTCATGGAACACAAATACTTATTCACAGTACCATTTACTCTCCACATTTCAGCTAACATTCATTTTAGAACTTGAAATTTGTAATACAAAGTATATGCTTGATAGTCTCTGCTAAGAACTGTACCTGCCCAGTTTGCTTTAGTGTAGAAGAGCTATTTGGACCTGAGATCTTTTTTTCCCCCTTTCCTTTGTCAGCACGGCCATTTTTAAGTCCCTTATTTAAAAAACTTTATATTCTCATATTCATATCAAAGGAATTCTTGTTAAAAAACAAGATCATATGTACTTACCTGGCAGGGGAGATACCATGATCACAAAGGTGATTTTCCCAGGGCAAGGCTGATCCATTGCTCTCCAGATGTGCTGACCCCTGTGATTTCCCCAAATGTGGGAAACTCAACTGCATAATTTGTGGTAGTGGGGGACTATGTTCACACTTTCCCTTGGGAAAAGAAAGAAAGAGAAAAAAGGACCAGATCATATGAAGGACAGATACAATTCACTTTTTTCCTTTTCCATATAATACTACATATATATGCAAAACAGTATAGATTACAGGTGAAAAGTGCAGCAAAAAATCATAATAGTCATGAACTCACTATTCAACTTAAGAATTGGAATATTACCAAAAACTTGCATCTACTTTCTGTCGTCTATCCTACCCCTCTGCTTCATGCCAAGAGATAACCACCGTTTAGAATTTTGTGTTTGTCATTCTGTTAGATTTCTGCCTTAGTCAAGCTATTTGTCATCAGTTGTAGACTCCTTTTGGGAAACAGTCGTTTTCAAAAAAATATTGAACACTTTGGGTTTTAAATTTGTTTTCCTTTGATAATGTAGCTTCCATATATTTGGACAGGTCTGTACCTCTAGAGATGTTAAGTAAATGTTTAGTGTGTTTTAATATATTTTATGCCCACCATACTCTAGTAAAAGAAGTTTGGAAAATAAGATCTACTTTAGACAAATGACTTAATCTTTCTGGACCTGTTTTCTGTAAAGTAAGAGAGTTGTTGTAGACCCTTGAGATTCTAAATTTCTGTTAACTTTAAATTTTTTTATTACTCTTCTATAGTTAAAAAAAAGCTGAAAACTTATTTTGCCCCACAGTTTTTCTTCTCTTCCTCTGCAATATTCATTTACAGGCTATCAAATGAATTATTTGTTTAAAGAACCAAATGTTATGAGCAATGTGTAGAGATATTTGCAATTTCATTTCCCCCTTTGAAATATATTTGAAATAAATGGAAAGTAGTGTATGTAATTTACATGTTTCTTACGTGAAATAAGGCATAATCTTAGAATGAATACCAGTCTGTAATTAATTATTTACTTCTCTGTAATAAATAACTCCCAACTTAGTGGATGAAAACAACAAACATTATCTTACAGAGTTTCTAGGGTCAGAAATCTAGAGTGGCTTGGCTGGAAAGTTCTGGTTCTGTGTCTCTAATGAGGTTTTAATGAAGAAGATGTTTGCTGGGACTCCAGTTATTGGACAGCTTGGCTGGGTTGGAGGGTCAGCTTTCAAGCTCATACATGTCCACAGCAGTTGGCAAGAGGCCTTCATTGCTTCTTAGTTGTTGTTTGGAGGCCTCAGTTTCTCACAAAGTGGGCTTCCCCGTAGGATTGTTTCTGATAAGGCAGCTGGCTTTTCCCAATAGTCACCAAGGCAAAAGTTGCAATCTTTTATAAACTGGTTTCAGAAGTGACATGCCATCACTTCTGACCTATCCGTTTGGTCACACAGAATAACAACCCTGGTACAATGTATGAGGGGACTCCACAAAGGGTGAATAAGAGATAGAGGTCATTAGGGCCATCTTGAAGAGTAGCTGCTATGCAACCCAAAGCTGGGGCATTACCAAGAACATGTGTCTTTGTTATCATTTCATTCCAACATACCTGCTTCCCTCAGAGGTAATCACTTAAAGAAAATGTTTAGTTTTCAGTACCTTACTTTTAAAAAAAGGGATTAATACATGGCTAAATACCTTATAATTTTGTTTGCTTATTTTTTGATCCTCATGAAATTGCAATATACTGTGTTCTTTTGGGAATTGCTCTTTAGTTTTTCCATGCAGTATTACATTTCTAAGATTAACTTTTTTTATGTATACGTGTAGTTCATTCACTGCTATGTAGTGGTCCATTTTGTGAATTTTTATAATTCTTATTAATGGATATCTGGAATTGTTTTCAGTTTGTTTTTTTGAACAATGTTGTCTTCTCATACATGTGTTCTCGTTCACACGAACCAAGAATTTTTTTGAGGGTAGTTTACTTAAAAGTAAAATTGTTGAGTCATAGAATACACAAATGCTAAACTTAAGATAATGCTAAATTATTATTTTTTTTTATTAAGGTATCATTGATATGCAATCACATGAGCAACATTGTGGTTACTAGATTTCCCCCATTATCAAAGTCCCCACCACATACCCCATTACAGACACTGTCCATCAGCATAGTAACATGCTATAGTCACTACTTGTCTTCTCTGTGCTATACTGCCTTCCCTGAGCTGTCCCCTACATTATGTTTGCTAATCATAATACCCCTTAATCCCCTTATGCCTCCCTTCCCACCCACTCTCCCCAGTCCCTTTCTCTTTGGTAACTGTTAATCAATTCTTGGGTTCTGTGAGTCTGCTGCTGTTTTGTTCCTTCAGTTTTTGCTTTACTCCACAGATGAGTAAAATCATTTGGTACTTGTCTTTCTCCACCTAGCTAATTTCACTGAGCATAATATCCTCTAGCTCTATCCATATTGATGCAAATGGTAGGATTTGTTTTCTATTGGCTGAATACTATTCCATTGTATAAGTCTACCACATCTTCTTTATACATTCATCTACCAATGGACACTTGGGTTGCTTCCATTTCTTGGTTATTGTAAATAGTGCTGTGATAAACATAGGGGTGCATATGTCTTTTTGAATCTGGTCTCCTGCATTCTTAGGGTAAATTCCTAGGAGTGGAATTCCTGGGTCAAATGGTATTTCTATTTTGAGTTTCTTGAGGAAAATCCATACTTCTTTCCCAATGGTTGAACTAATTTACATTCCCACCAGCAGTGTTAGGAGGGTTCCCCTTTCTCCACATCCTCACCAGCATTTGTTGTTTGTCTTTTGGATGTTGGCCATCCTAACTGATGTGAGGTGATATCTCATGGTGGTTTTAATTTGCATGTCTCTGATGATTATTATTGTGGAGCATCTTTTCATGTGCCTGTTGGCCATCTGAATTTCTTCTTTGGAGAAGTATCTGTTCAGATCTTCTGCCCATTTTTTAATCAGGTTATTTGCTTTTTAGTTGTTGAGGCACATGAGCTCTTTATATATTTTGGATGTCAACCCCTTATCGCATATGTTATTTATGAATATATTCCCCCATACTGTAGGATGCCTCTTTGTTCTACTTATGGTGTCCTTTGCTGTACAGAAGCTTTTTAGTTTGATATAGTCCCACTTGTTCATTTTTTGTTTCCCTTGCCCAGGGAGATATGTTCATGAAAAAGTTGCTCATGTTTATATTCAAGAGATTTTTGCCTTTGTTTTCTTCTAAGAGTTTTATGGTTTCATGACTTACATTCAGGTCTTTGATCTATTTTGAGTTTACTTTTGTGTATGGAGCTACACAGTAATCCAGTTTCATTCTCTTACATATAGCTGTCCAATTTTGCCAACACCAGTTGTTGAAGAGGCTGTCATTTCCCCATTGGATATCCATGGCTCCTTTATCATATATTAATTGACCATATATGTGTGGGTTTATATCTGGGCTCTCTAGTCTGTTCCATTGATCTATGGGTCTGTTCTTGTGCCAGTACCAAACTGTCTTGATTACTGTGGCTTTGTAGTAGAGCTTGAAGTTGGGGAGCGTAATCCCCTCTGCTTTATTCTTCCTTCTCAGGATTGCCTTGGCTATTCGGGGTCTTTTGTGGTTCCATATGAATTTTAGAACTATTCTAGTTTCTTTGAAGAATGCTGTTGATATTTGGATCGGGTTTGCATTGAATATGTATATTGCTTTAGGCAGCATGGTCATTTTGACAATATTAAATCTTCCTACCCAAGAACATAGGATGCATTTCCATTTATTGGTGTCTTCTTTAATTTTTCTCATGAAGTCTTGTAGTTTTCAGGGTATAGGTCTTTCACTTCCTTGGTTAGGTTTATTCCTAGATATTGTATTCTTTTTGATGCAATTGTGAATGGAATTGTTTTTCTGATTTCTCTTTCTGCTATTTCATCCTTAGTATATAAGAATGCCACAGATTTATGTGTATTAATTTTGTATTCTACAACTTTGCTGAATTCAGATATTAGTTCTAGTAGTTTTGGGGTGGATTCTTTAGTTTTTTCTATGTACAATATTATGTCATCTGCAAACAGTGATAGTTAAACTTATTCCTTATCCATCTGGATGCCTTTTGCTTCTTTGTGTTGTCTGATTGCCATGGCTAGGACCTCCAGAGCTATGTTGAATAAAAGTGGGAAGAGTGGGCATCCTTGTCTTGTTCCTGATCTTAGAGGAAAAACTTTCAGCTTTTTGCTTTTAAGTATGATGTTGGCTATGGGTTTGTCATATATGACCTTTCTTACGTTGAGGTACTTGCCCTCTCTACCCATTTTGTTGAGAGTTTTTATCATGAATGGATTTTTTGAATGCTTTTCAGCATCTGTGGAGATGATCATGTGATATTTGTCCTTCTTTTTGTTGCTGTAGTTGATGTTGTTGATGGATTTTCGAATATTATACCATCCTTATATACCTGGAATAAATCCTACTTGATCATGATGTATCATCTTTTTTATTTATTTTTGGATTCTGTTCGCTAATATTTTGTTAAGTATTTTTGCATCTATGTTCATCAGGGATATTGGTTTGTAATTTTCTTTTTTGTGGTGTCTTTTGTCTGGTTTTGGTATTAGAGTGATGCTGGCTTCATAGAATGAGTGTGAAAGTGTTCCCTCCTCTTTTACTTTTTGGAAAACTTTAAGGAAGATAGGTATTCGGTCTTCTCTCAGTGTCTGATAAAATTTAGTGGTGAAGCCATCTAGTCTGGAGATTTTTTCCTTGGGTAGTTTTTTTGATTACCAATTCTATTTTATTGCTGGTAATTGGTCTGGTCAGATTTTCTGTTTCTTCTTGGGTCTGCGTTGGAAGGTTGTATTTTTCTAGAAAGTTGTCCATTTCTTCTAGATTGTCCAGTTTGTTAGCATGTAATTTTTCATAGTATATCTAATAATTCTTTGTATTTCTGTGGTGTCTGTAGTGATTTTTCCTTTCTCATTTCTGATTCTGTTCATGTGTGTAGACTCTCTTCTTGTCTTGGTAAGTCTGGCTAGAGGTTTATCTATTTTATTTTCTCAAAGTACCAGCTCTTGGTTTCATTAATTCTTTCTATTGTTTTATTCTTGTCAATTTTATTTATTTATTCTCTAATCTTTATTATGTCCCTCCTTGTACTGACTTTGGGCCTCGTTTTTTGTTCTTTTTCCAGTTTCAGTAATTGTTAGTTTAGACAGTTTATTTGGGATTGTTCTTTTTTGAGATAGACCTGAATTGCTTTATGCTTTCTTCTTAGAACTGCCTTCACTGCGTCCCACAGAAGTTGGGGCATTCAACTGTTATTTTCATTTGTCTCCATATATTGCTGGATCTCTGTTTTAATTTGGTCATTGATCCATTGATTATTTAGGAGCATGTTGTGAAGCCTCCATGTGTTTGTGGGTCTTTTTGTTTTCTTTACACAGTTTATTTCTAGTTTCATACCTTTGTGATCTGAGAAGTTGGTTGGTAGAATTTCAATCTTTTAAAATTTAACCAGGCTCTTTTTGTGGCCTTGTGAGTGATGTATGTTTGAAAATGTTCTATGTGCACTTGAGAAGAATGTGTATCCTATTGCTTTTGAGTGGAGTGTTTTGTAGGTATCTGTTAGATCCATCTGTTTTAATGTGTTGTTCTGTGCCTGTCTCCTTACTTATTTTCTTTCTGGTTGATATGTCCTTTGGAATGACTGGAGTGTTGAAGTCTCCTAAAATGAATGCATTGCATTCTCTTTCTCCCTTTAATTCTGTTAGTATTTGTTGTACATGTTTGGGTGCTCCTATGTTTGGTGCATATGTATTTATAATGGTTATATCCTCTTGTTGGACTGGCCCCTTTATCATTATATAATGTCCTTCTTTGTCTCTTGTTACTTTCTTTGTTTTGAAGTCTATTTTGTCTGATACAAGTATTGCAACTCCTGCTTTTTTTCTCCCTATTGTTTGCATGAAATATCTTTTTCTATCCCTTCACTTTTAGTCTTTGGATTTGAAGTGAGTCTCTTGTAGGCAGCATATAGATGGGTCTTGTTTTTTTATGCAGTCTGGAACTCTGTGTCTTTTGATTGATGCATTCAGTCCATTTACATGTAGGGTGATTATCAATAGATATGTACTTATTTCCATTGCAGGCTTTGGATTTGTGGTTACCAGTGGTTCAAGTGCAGCTTCTTTACTATCTAACAGTCTAACTTAACTTGCATATTTTGCTACTATAAAGGCAATCTTAAGATTCTTTTTTTTTCTCTCCCTTCTTTTTCTTCCATACCACTCTTTATGTATTGTTATATTCTTTACTATTTGTGTATCCCTTGACTGGCTTTGTGGGTAGCTGATTTAATTTTAAATTTGGTTAGTAATTAATTGGTCTGCTTCCTTTACTTTAGTTTTATTTTCTCTGGTGACAGCTGTTTAGATTTAGGAGCACTTCCATCTAGAGCAGTCCCTTTAAAATACTCTGTAGAGATGGTTTGTGGGAGATAAATTCCCTGAACTTTTGCTTATCTCAAAACTGTTTAATCCCTCCTTCAAATATAAATGATAATCTTGCTGGATAGAGTATTGTTGGTTTGAGGCCCTTCTGTTTCACTGCATTAAATATATCATGCCACTGCCTTCTGGCCTGTAAGGTTTCTGCTGAGGAGTCTTATCATAGTCTGATGGGTTTTTCTTTGTAGGTTATCTTTCTTGTCTTTCTGGCTGCTTTTAATACTCTGTCCTTGTGCTTGATCTTTGCCATTTTAATTATTATATGTCTAGGTGTTGTCTTCCTTGTGTCCCTTGCGTTGGGAGATCTGTGCACTTCTGTGGCCTGAGAGACTTATTTCCTTCCCCAGACTGGGGAAGTTTTCAGCACTTATTTCTTCAAAGACACTTTCTATCCCTTTTTCTCTCTCTTCTTCTGGTATCCTTATAATGTAAATATTGTTCTTTTTGGGTTGGTCACACAGTTCTCTTAATATTCTTTCATTCCTAGAGATCTTTTTTTCTCTCTGTGCCTCTGCTTCTTTGTATTCCTTTTCTCTAATTTCTATTCCGTTTACCATCTCCTCTACCTCATCTTGTCTGCTTTTAAATCCCTCCACTGTATGTTTTGTTTCAGCTGTTGTATTTTTCAAAAGTGTCTATCTCCCTCTTAAATTTGTCCCTATGCTCTTGGATATTATTCTGTAGCTCCATTAGCATGCTTGTGACTTATTTTGAATTCTTTTTCAGAAAGATTGTTGAGTTCAGTTTCACTGAGCCCTATTTCTGGTGTTTGAGGGATTTTAGATTGAACAAGGTTCTTCTGCCTTTTCATAATCCTATTGGATAATGAGAAATATTAGGTTTGTGTGGCAGCACCCTTTAGTGCCCAGAAGCTCTGCTTTTCGTAGCTGCCCAGCACCTGGAGTGATGGCTGTGGTTTCAGGCAAGGGGTGCCAATGCCTATCCTGAGGAGAGAGCTCTTTCCTGCTTCTGGGTCTTTGTGTCTGCCTCCTCTGTCATGGCCAGTGAGCCACGCACAGGGAGCAGCCTCTCCATTAATCCCCTAAGCTGCCCTAGGCAGAGCTGCCCTTCTGCTGGCCTGGAACAATGATGGGAGTTGCAGGTGAGCCATGCCAGTGCCTGCCGGGAGGACAGAACTCTTCCCTGCTTCCTGGCTGCAGTGCCTGCCTCTGCTGTCAGGGCTAGTTAGATGCCAGTGCAGGGAGCAGCCTCTGTGTTAAGCCTGTGTAGTTGCTCTCGGCGGGGCTGACCTCTGGGTGGCCTGGAACAGTGGCAGGGCTAGCAGGTTTGCACACAGGTGCCAACTGGGAGGAAGGAGCAGCAGAGTGCTTATCACAGTGGGGGGCCCCAGGGCTGCATTGCCAGCCAGGGGAATGGAGCCTCTGAAGCTCCTGAAAGTTCCCAACCTGTTGGGCTGAGTGTGCCGGGATGATTTTGTCCACCTCTTCCTTCTCCTGAGCAGCCAGGTCTGTGTAATCTTGCCCCTTTAGCAGCTCCCTCACTGTTGGGAAGTCTGTCAAAGCACCTGCCTTTCTTTTGTCCCAGAGCAGCCAGTTGTGGGAACCTGTTCTCCACAAGTGGCTGGAATCTCAGTCTCTGTCTTTGCTTTTCAACCCCTCTAATCTCCAGAGCACCATGCAATGTGGGTTTATGCTTCCAGAATAGATCTCCAGGACTGGGTATTTGGCAGTCCTGGGCTTCTACTCCCTCCCCCTTTGTTTCTCTTCCTCCCGAAGGTGAGCTGGAGTGAGGCGAGGGCTTGGGTCCTGCTGTGTTGCAGCTTTGTTACTTTCCTCTTTTCCATGAGATGTTGTCTTTTCTCAGATGAAGGCTGGCTGGTGTAATCTTACTTCTGGTCACTCTTTTAGGATTAGTTGTATTTGCTGTATTTTTGTATTAAATATGGTTTTGGGAGGAGATTTCTGCCTCACTTCTTATGCCACTATCTTTTTTTCACCTCTTCCTTATTTCTTTTTGATTGAGGGGTACTTTCTCCATTTCAGCAATGTTTCAAAAATCTAATTTCTGGCAGCAGAAGGGTTCTTCAGAGTACCTGTTCACAGTAATGCTAGAAATCATATCATCTAGAAATGTGGATTGGGTAAAAACTCTTAAGGTCTAATTTTGATTTCACATAACTTTATATGTTGTTAGCTATGAGACTTCTCAGGAATTTCATTTACCTCTTGAGCCTTGTTTTTGTTTGTGAAATTGAGTTTAGTAAGATGCTAGTTAACCTGGGAGGTTGGGGAATATGTTATTGACTTGGAAAGTGAGAATGTTTACTTACATTATTAGTGATAATCTGTGAAATAAGATGCAAGGAAGAAGTATTTTTCCTATGTGGTTTATGCTCTTTTCTTCTTTTTTCATACCTGCTCATTTGGATTTCATAGGTATGTTTTTGTTGCATTCAGTATAAAGTTAGCTCAGTCATCTGATCTCTCCCTAAATATTCCTTCACTTTTCATTTTGTCAGTTGATATGTAAAGGAAATTAGAAGGTTATGTAGTGAGATGAGAGGTATGTATAGGTTAAGAATTAATTTTATCCTGTAATTTGAGATGATAGGCATCTACTTTTGGTTTTCTTCTCATGTGTGTAACACAAAATGGAGAACCGTGTGCCACTGGAGTTTTTGCATTCTTGAGAGCTTTCAGAGGCTGTAAAGTGAAAAGTGTTTGTCACTGCTGTTTAATTTACAGGGGCTGTAAATGTTGTCTTTGTTACTTTAGCATATTAATTTACATTTTGTCATTTCCCAATTAAAACTTGCATTTATTTTATGTTTAATGACGATAAGGTATATAAACTGTATCTCATATGAGCCTTGGAACAAGTTGGTGGAATAAACAGGCAACGCATCTTAACTGCCGTCTTACTGATGAAGACAAATGTCCATGGATGTTGAGTGTTATGCTCCAAGTCCTAAATTGCCTACCTGCCAGGGTCAGCAGTAAAATCCAGGTCTTCATACTCCTTGCATAGTACCTGTCTCCTCTATTAAGTTGTTCACAGAAGGAATGCAATGGGAAAATGCTTCTTATACTTTGTAACTCATGAGTAATGGTTGCAAGGTCCATTATCTTACTGGCTTTACAGTTTTCAAGGATATTTTGTACTTTTCTAGCTTCTGGTTAGATTGCTGGGAAAGCAAAATAGTTTTGGAAATGAATGGTACCTAAGTTCCTCATATTCTATATAGCTTTGCCCCCCAGTCTTGAGTAGGCCGCTCTAACCTGTCTTGGCCGGAATAGTATGTTCCCCATCTTGGGAAGGTATGTCTGATGCCTTCAATGTTAAAAGCTGGAGAGAGCTTCAGGAATATTTTCAGTGGGATGAAAAAGTTCTTCCAAAAGCCTTGAATGTGAGACTATTATGAATATCTCATTTTTTTATTAAGAAAGTCTCTGAATTACCTATTATTTTAAAAGTAAGGAATTTTCAGAGATTAAAATGATTGGTTAAATATGAACATATTCTAGTTTAAACTTTTTTTTTTTTGCATTTGTTTCAGATCTTCTGGACACTCTGAAGCCAGATTACGTGGCACCACTGGTCCTTTGGCTTTGCCATGAGAGTTGTGAGGAAAATGGTGGCTTGTTTGAGGTATTCTGCACCTTCCTGTTTTTTCCTAAAGTAATATTTGTGTAACTAAATATAAAAAAATATTTAAAAATTAGTATTTTCCAATAGCTCACATTTGTAAAAATCTGTGTCTGTTGATGCAAGTTGACATCACTTGCATGTTTTTAGTATCATGTTTGATATAACTAAGGAACAAGTGCTGACTAATGTCCTTTTCGAGAAAGTAACAGCAACTTCGTAAATTGTCTTTTCCCTTAGTTCTTCATTCCTAATTTCTTACTAAATGAAAATCTGGCTGGTTTAATGTGTTTAGTCATATAAGTGTCATTTGGTTTGAGAAGCTGAATGGTAAAGTGGAAGGCTCGAGCTTGGGGTGTGGAGTCAGCCAGGCCAGGTTTTGAATTGTTTGTTCTGGTAATTGCAAAAGAAAATTGTGCTAGTTCTTTGTTCTGGCTTGATGGAATATTATACAGGTTAATCTCCCGGAGCTTTAGTTTTGTTGTGGTAACTAGAAATCATACTTTAACATTCTTAACATAGACCTCATCCATAGCTGTTACCCCTTAATTTTAGCTACTATATCAGCATAGCAAGAATTTAGTCTGGTATGGTACGATAGATCAGTAAACATAATTTATTATTTACATTAACTTTAAAAATAAACTTTTCTACTTTGCCTTATTGCAGCGCTTTAAATGTTTATCATAAAAATAAAAATCATGCATAATCCCACCGTCCAGCAAGATCCTATTTTTTTGCTCCATAGTCAAAGTCACTTTTGATCTTCTAATGCCAATTCTTACATTTTAAATTTCTCATTTGATTTTGGTCTTTTTCTTTTCTAGCATGAACAGTTGTGTTTTAGATCACCCCACCTTTATTTGATTCTCTGTGGTAATAATGAACCTGTCCTATGAGGAATACTATGATATTCAAAAATATTTCTTGGTAGCAAAGTAACCTCACTCAGTTTGAAGTGAATGATATATGTTAACCTGATTCATTTGAATAAAAAGCTGATAAATAAATAAAAAAACAGTCTACACTTGTCAAAGCAGAGATACGTGCCTCTGTTTTCTTAATCACAGCCATTAAATGTGAGTTGTAGAAAATTAGAGGTAGAAAGGACTTTACAACTCTAAATTTACAAAAGAGGAAAATTTAATAATATCAAGCCATCTGGAGTTCAGAATTTGGCCTGCCTGTCTTTCATGTCATTAAAGAATTTCATCATTAAACTTTTTGTCTTTTACAGTTATATTTATTATTAGTTATGTGAACAAAAATAATGTGCTTTTTGTAGAAAACTTAAAATATACAGGAAAGTATATAGAAGAATATAAAAATCACTATCCAGAGGTAACTATTATTAAATTTTTATGTATTCTCTCCCAGTCTTTGATATAGATGTACATTTTACATGAATAGTCTTTTTTTATATATGTATTTTATAAATACACCCAAACATACCCAGATAACTTAGATCATGCTGCAGATGAAATTTTGTTATGTTGCTCTGTTTTCTTTTACTATGTCGTGAACATTTTTAGTGAGGAACATTTGGTATGCATGATCGGTAAAATGTCATAAGAGATATGTGTGATATCTTGACTGAAATTTTGAAAGTAAATTGCCACTTTGCGAAGTTCTGATAGCTAGCTAGAATGGCAGATACAGATTCTTTGGTTGACTGGAGTGGTTGCTTCTAGCTCCTGAGAGGAGCTTATAGCTTGTTGCTTCACTCCAAAATATGGTAAAAAGTGATTATCTCTCTTGCCTGGTATCAGAACCACTGCTGATTTATCTACTGTGACAGCATCAAGGCTGATGGGCTTATCACAGAAGGTGTGGGCATATGGCTATAAAGGCAAAGGGTAATAAAAAGCCATACCCTTGAGCCCAGAGCCACTAAAGTGGGTGCTGTCTGCTGATACATTTTCTTCTCTCATGGGCATGTGGCATTCTTGTGATAAGTTCTGGTACACTGCAGTTGCAGTGTTAGAAGATATGACAAACAGATTTTCTTTACATCAAACATTTTCTTCTGAGGATTTCCTCAAATGACCTTTAGAAAAAAATTTACCTTACTGCATAGCAGTTAATGTATTTGGTCATTTGCCTTATCTCTATATAAAGATGTTTCAGTAAAATGACTATGTAGTGCATTAAGTCAAATCCTGGTTTTATTTTTCTTTCCTTTTTACTTTTTTATTCACTAGGTTTTCCTAGAGAGAAGAAATGTGTTGTTCAGCCTGCAAGGTGCTGGGCAGTTTTACTACAGTTGACCCTTGACAACATAGGCTTATATTGTGTTGGTCCACTTATATACAGACTTTTTCAATACATATATTGGAAAAGTTTTTGGAGATTTGTGCCAATTTGAAAATTGTTCTCTAGCTTGCTTTACTGTAACAATACAGTATATAATACATATACAGAATATGTGTTAAAGGACTGTTTATGTTTTCAGTGAAGCTTCTGGTCAACAGCAGGCTATTAGTGGTTAAGTTTTTTGGTAAGTCAAAAGTTATATGTGGATTTTTAACTGCATGGGGAGTTGGTACCCCTGCCCAGCATTATTCAAGGGTCAACTGTATTTATATTGTTTAACCTTCATGGCTCTTCACAAACAGTATATTATTATCCTTATTTTACAAAAGAGGAAACTTCAATTTAGGGAAGTCAAGTAATGTCACCAGGGTCACACAGCTAGCCAGAGAACTAATATCAAACCTCTGTTCCTGATGTCAGAGTTATGCTCTTCTGTAGCTTGTGCTGCTTTGTGCATCTACTCTGATGGCATAACCAGTGCAATCAGAGGGGCCAATAGACTTTTGTAGAGCTATAGTATTTTCATGCAATGTCATCTAGCATCTAGTACTGTTAGTAAGATAGTTGCCTGTTTTTCTGATTTTAAAAACTCGTTAGTGATTTCACATTAGATGGTATAACCTTTTTCCCCTTTTTGGTAGGTTGGAGGAGGATGGATTGGAAAATGTAAGTTTTTGTAATGTTTTTGGTTTGCCATATATAATTTTCGTATCCTTAAACCTGTATATCCAGTTAGAGCTCGGTAAAGACCTTGTCCAATGCCTAATCACTGGATCTAGTGCATGCATATTCAAGCGCAAATGGTGTTATACCAACAGGTTTTCTAAAGTGTGGAAATTGCCCTTCAGGCTTGTGTCATTGTAAACAATCTGTTCAGTTTTGTTCTTTCAGCAGTCCATATTCAGGGCTTGTCTTGTCTTATTCAGAACTGGCTATTCCTTTAGGCAAAATGGTCTCTCTTTCTGTTGTTTGTTCTCCCACGTTTCTGGCATCCCACATGCTTGGCCTTGCTGTTTCAGCAGAGAAGTGAGTGGCAGGGAGGGCTGATTTTGAAATGATGGCAAGAGCCTAGATTGCACAGCAGGCATGCTGTCCAGTTCTCTCATTTGACTCTCTTCTTCCTTGGGGCATGAGCCATCCAGGAGGAGACAGTGAGGAATCACACTGGACAACTTTCTGGGACAGAAATTACAACTACTTTCTGGAAATTATTCTCCTTCAGCCCAACAGTAAACTCATTTGGCTTCAACTCTCTTACCCCAGCTCTCAAACCTTGTGAGCTCCAAATTGGATAATTGCTTTTTGACATTTAAAAAAAATTATGAAAATTCCAATACTCCAAATCAGGTTTTCAGTTGGCTGCTCATATGAAAATTAACTGAATCATTTAAAAGGCTAACCTTACTGGAGGGGATTGTTACAATATATTATAGAATCAACATTTCATCATCAATGACTGTTCTCTCCAATTATTAAAGTAATATTCCTGAAGATTTTTAAGTGTTTTAATGATAGCCATTTAAAAAAGAAGATAAGTTTGTGCAATAAAAGCTTTATCTGGGACTTTATCAATAGGAAAGCTCTAGAAGCAGCATTTTGTCATACCTCAAGACAAGTATTCAATTTAATGATCAACAAAGTCTGACCATTATGTTTAAATAAGGTTACTAGTGCTGATTTATTCCTTGGCCTTTTTAGAAAGAAAACCAGTGTTAAAATTCTCCTGATGAAACTTATGCAACAATAATGATTCTTGTGAATCTGTGCTGTGCATTCTAGTTGACTTCCTGTGGAAAAGGAGGAAAAACAAAGGGAGGAAAAGGGAGACTTATTTGGAGTGAACTGACATATTTATTTGGTTGTCTGACCCTTTGATCTGTTATCACTACTAGTCCTCAGTTTGCTATCCAACAAAGCTCTCTTCTGTTTTCTTGAACTCTGTTACCCAAGTGATCTGTGGTCATGAAGTCATTCTTTGGCACAATTATTTATAATTTAACGTCTTCTGAGTCAGCATTTCATTCTATGTTTAGTAATGTCTGGCATAGTCAGAGAAGTTTTTCTCTTCAGCTTCAAATATATTTTATAAAATTGACATCCTAATGGGGTTTATTATTTTAGGAAAAACACATTTTGAAGCTTATAGTAAAACTCTTCAGAAGTTAGGACCTTCTTTCCCCCGATTTCCCTTTTTCTTGAGGTTAAAAGAAATTTAGAGGGCTCTTGTGAAATTTACTTTTTTCTGTCTCCCTCTTAAACTGTGTACTCAGTACCTTAGTTTTGTTTCTATAACCAGTACGCTGGGAGCGGACCCTTGGAGCCTGTGTAAGACAGAGGAATCAGCCAATGACTCCTGAGGCTGTGAAGGCTAACTGGCAGAAGATCTGTGACTTTGATAATGCCAGCAAGCCTCAGAGAATTCAAGGTAAAGAGGCCCAGGCTGGGTCAATCCTGGTTGGGGAACCAGAGGCAACAGAGCCTTCTCATCTCTTTGGGAATTGTCTTCTGTTTTAACTGTGGGGACTTAGACACTTGAATCATCTAGGTAACATTTTTTCTTCGCTAGTAGGTATTAGAACTCTTTGAATTTAAGATATATATGTGTTCCCACTGTAGTTTCTCAGTTTTTTTATAACCCTAGTTTTTTGGCATATATGTGATTGCTGGATGGTATGAGGTATTTATCCATTTGTGCTGAATGCATCTACTCTGCAATTGACAGTGGTTTCAAAGCCTTCCATTATCTAACCATGTGTTCCTTATCTCACCTGATTTTCCTTTATCCCCAAAAGTTTATTTAAGCCTGTCTCAGTGAACAGATTTTTGCTTTGTTTTAGCACTTCATCTTTGCTACTATCTCTCTCCCTTTCAAAAATGCCCTTTCCTCCTTTTATTGCCTCTACTAATCTTAATGCTTCTTTAGAAAATCTCAAGCCCAGGTAGTCAACCAAACCTCCCCAGATGTTGAGCTACTTAGATCTCTCTCTTAGCTGAACTCCTAGCAGTTAAGCATATAATTTTAATTGCTTTTCACTGTTATTATTTCCTAAGTGTGTGGTATCTTAACTGCATAGTATGTTCTTTTGGAGCCAGAGCTGTATCTCATATATACTTCTGTATTTGGTGTTGTCATAGTGCTGAGCTAATAGAAAGGACTTAGAAAATGCTTGTTACCTTGAATTATTGAACTATCTATGACATGCCACAGGAATAGATAACCAGTAAAAGTCACATGATTTTTTCTAGTATAGCTCACATATGCATGTAGCATATGAAATTTAATGGTTCTTCCAGGAAAGATCATGAATCAGGAAAAATCTTTTTTTTTCCTTTTAGTAATTTTATATTCAGTGTTTGATAGAAGAATATATCTGAAAAATGACTGTCCTTTTTTTTCTTCTCCTTAATAACACTTTCCTGCCTACTGATCCACTCACTGAAATTTTCATTATGCTTTTTCTCAATTAGAGGATACATGATTGTTATGTTATAGCAGCATTTTCTCTACTATGTCTTTTGTTATTTGAGATAAGTTTAGTCTATGAATAGTAGTCACCTATCAATGAAAATGAATGGAAGGAAAAAGGAAGAAATATATTAAAAAATGCCCTCTAACATCAGAGTTCTACTTTATTACCTTAAAAGTGTTAGACTAATATAAAGAAAAAGCTAACTAAATGAATTACATAATTGTAAGTGAGAAGAGACCTCTAGTATTTGAAGTACAGTTAGAAAAATAATTTCACATTTTCTGTGGAATTGAGCCTTTCCAGAGCACCTAGTTCAGTGTTCTCATTTTACAGGTGATGGGACTAAATCCCAGAGCACCTAATAACTGGGCACAGCTTTCTCTGAGTTTGAGCCAAGGGTTGGAGCAGGTTGTCTGTCTCTGAATGCAGCACTTTCAGCCTGTGCCAAGGGGACTTTTGGTTAAATAGCTCACCTCTAGGCAGCAACATGAATGGGTGGTAAGGGGAGGGTTAGTTGGCAAGAATCCTCTACTAGCATCACCAGGAATGGAATCTATCCCTAGCATCTCACATTCCGTAGTTTGGCTTTGTCAGAGTGTGGAAGGAGGCCCATATCTCTAAGGTTTGTCCCAGAGCCTTCAGTCTTTTATAGCATATACACATGCTCCACGAGCCTCCTTTAGACTTCTGAATCCTGTCTGGAATCACTGGTTGTCTTGCCAATGGATTCTAGCCCTGGGCAAGTTCACTATGGATTCAGTGTGACCAAAGAAATGGCAGTAGAACGTTCTTGGAACGAAAGGGGTTTATTACCTGGCTTGTTCTCCTGGTGGTAGGTTGAGCACTAGTGCTCTGCCTCTGCCCAGAGCACTGGGCCGAGCTCTCTATATAGTGCAATAATAGCTTATTGCCTACAGGTGTGGAAGCAGTAGCCTAGCAACAGGCCAGTTACATCATCAGGCGGTTTAAGTTCAGTGAGGATCCTGGCCATAGGAACCCCAATTTCCCCACACTGGTCATAATGATGGTTTTCTCTGGAAGAATTTTCAGTACTGTATTCAGAGCTATTACTGAATAGATGATAGTATAGAGATAGTATACAGACCTGGTGGGGTGGTGATCTTGGCATAGTTCCATCCTGGAGCAGGGGCAAGGTGGGGAGAGAGGGAAATTAGTTGTGCTTCCATCAGACAGACACTGCATTTCTATGGACAAGGATCCCACCTTACAGAGGCATAAAATTGCTCAAAGACATTGCAAAGCTCAGTGCTTCCTTAGAATCATAACTTGTGAACAGGATGTTGGACACTGTCTTGTTTTCCATTGAAAATACCCAGTTGTCTTTGGTCTGTTTCAAAGTCTTTCACACTTTTTCCCTGTAATAGCTTGACATCATACATTCAGCACTGAGTGCTATAGGAGTAATTATCTAGCACATTGTATCTTTTCTTAGTCATGTCTTTAACAAAAGCATTATTATTATTTTTTTTTTTTAGAATCAGTTAGCAATATAATTGGAGCTCTGAGTCAAATAGAATCAGATGGAGGAATTTCGACCAATGATACCAGTCATGCGGCATCAACAGCCACATCAGGATTTGTAAGTGGGGGAAAAAAGCCTAAAGCTGTGCCTTCTCTGGGATTTTTTTCTTTCCTTTTTTCTTCTCTCCTTTTCTTTTCTTCTCTTTTCTTTCATACAGAAACATTATTTTCCAGGGTATTAATTTATTGTTAAATAGGAAAGATAAGTGACCACAAAACTGTTCATGAAATATGTACTAAATATTATACAAGTTGAATGACCACAAGGCTAAAATATCAAGGGTAGGTTTTACTTTCTCTTCTTCAGTATTAGACAAGTGTCTTCCTTTGTTTGTTTTGGAGTATCATTGATAATCCTGCTTGAGTTACTAACTTTCTAACTTTTTGGAAAAGGATATTTATGTCAGTGCCTCTTTGAAGTCATTTCTTTTAAGGGAAACATTGATACATTCTAATTTTGGAAATAGTTCAACATGACTACAAGTAAAAAGCCTCCCACTGTGTCAGAAATTCTAATAGCTGATGTGAAGTTGCTGACTTTCTGTCTTCTGTACTTACCCTTCAAAAAAATTGGAGTGCATAAATAAGAAATAAATTATTTGACAGGCTTGATTCTAGTGTTTTGTGACCCAGGGCAGCAGACACAGTGATAAAATTAACAATCTAGTTTTAGACCTGAGAATATGATCAGCTTATAAATGTGATTTTACTTTATAAAAGAGGGTGGCAAACATTTTCAATAAAGGGCCAGATAGTAAATATTTTAGGCTTTATGGACCATGTACTGTTTCTGTCACAGTCCTCCTGTTTTTCTTTTTGTTAAACTACTCTTTAAAAGCATAAAAACCATTCTACCTCTGAGTTTGCCTATTCCTATTTCAGAGTGAAAGCAATTGAGAATTGGACATCATTCTTTTATAACCTAATTGTGCTTCACGTATTAGCTAGGCCTATCATCACTAAGTAGAAAAGTATAATATCCAGTTAGTTAAAGGGCATTCCTGGGAAGGAACTTGAGGTGAAATCTCATTTTAACTAAAACCATTATGAGGCAGTCTAATTTACAAACACTTAGTAGTATTTTGCTTATTTTTTTACAGTGAATTTTATACGATAGATATTATAGGGCAATTCACTATCCCTATTCATAACAAATTCATAATTTTTTGTATTTTTGAGTGACTGATAGTTGCTGAATTAATAGGGCTTTCCACCATCAGAGATGGGAAAGCTAAAAATGAGATGAACTGTTAGCAAGAAGCAAGCCATAAGAAAGTACTTATCTATAAATGAAGTCCTTTTCTACACATTATCTAATTGGTTTCTATTACAAATATAATGAAACAATTATACTATATGAAATTCACTAAAATGACATTCTATTTTCATGTTTTCAAAAGCAGAACTAGGTATATAAGCATTTAATAGTTTTGAAAAGTTAAAATTTTAAGGATTTGACAAAAATATCAGTAAAAAATCATTTTGTATAACTGTCCCATAGGCTAGAGCTATTGGCTACAAACTTCCTCCATTTTCTTCTACTTATACGGAACTGGACACTATTATGTATGCCCTTGGAGTGGGAGCATCGCTCAAGGATCCAAAAGATTTGAAATTTATTTATGAAGGAAGCTCTGATTTCTCCTGTTTGCCTACCTTTGGAGTTATTATAGCACAGAAATCTATCATGGGTGGAGGATTAACAGAGATTCCTGGGCTTTCAGTCAACCTTGCAAAGGTACGCATAATAGAAAACCTTTATGTTGCTTTTCTTCTATATCTTTAAATATGATAGATAAATATCACATCCTCTGTATGTGTGTGTATGAATAAAATAGTTTGTAGTGGTTGATTCAGGAATGAAGACTTAGCATATCTTGTGATTTTTCTTCATAAGAATAAAAGAAATGATAGTTGAAAAGGCAAGCAATTATGTACAGTCTTGTAACTATGTCATAATGTTATTAATTCTCTCTCTGCAGTTCACTTGCTTTGGGGCTTAGTTTGGCTTCTACTTCTTAATCATATGATTCAGAAATAATCAGTCCTCCAATATAAAGACTGTCAGCTCTTTTGGAGCAGAGAAGATATCTTAAAGTTGTGTTCTTCCCTTACACTCATAAATCCTCATTGACTAGTAATTATGGATTATTTGCTGATAGAGACATTGAACTAAGCTGTGTTTCCAGTGCTTATCCCTGTGTCTGGTGCATATAGGACATCTAATAAACATCTGTTGAATAAAAATGAACAAATAGGCCAGTACTAATAACGTAATTGCAGGTCACACATACCAAATACAAACAACTCAACTAAAACAGAGACCTTACAGTCATGTTCAAAGTACTATCAATGTCAGTATTTCCTTATTATAATATTTTGTAATTATCTACAAAGAGTATATTCTAAGGACAATGTATAAATTCATAGTCACTTAAACTCAGTATATTGAAGCAGGAATGAATACCCACATAAAGGTGGGAAAACACTAGGACAGGAAAAACAAAACCTGATCCACATATCCAAATGACCACGTCCCACTGCCATGGGACAGCTTAATTCCCAGTCTTCTTCAGAACCCAGAGGGAAAAACGGGTGGGGGTGACAGTGGGAGAACAGATGCCGGACTGCTTCAGTAAGTCAGATTGTTTGGGGGAAGTAGTGATGTGAGTGTGTGGACAGTGAAATGTCACCTGTGATTAGCAGTATATACTGGCAGAACCCGTTTAACAAGGTTCTAATAAAATTTTGTTTCTTCGGACATAGGTTCTTCATGGGGAGCAGTACTTGGAGTTGTATAAGCCACTTCCCAGAGCTGGTGAGTTCTCTTGATATACAAATTTCATAATCATACCATGGTTTTATTTTCTGACTAACCTTCCACACTGTGCCAGTGTGTTAAACTGGCATAAAGGGATCTAAATAAACCATATCAGAAGTTACTCAGGTGTAAGGCAGCCATTAGAATAGATTGATATTAACTGGCACCTGTTTTGGTTACCTTAAACTTTGTCCTATAATAGTCTTATATAATAAATTACTTCAAAAAATAACAATTTATTGTTTTATGTGTTATTGACAACTGAGAAGCATTTTGGGGTGGGTGTTGTAAATTTATCGATTGTATGTAATCAGTTATTTTTATGAATATGGTTCTAAATTGTTTGCTCAGGTATTCACACTGGTACTGATTTTCATAAAGTAAACAATATTAGGCGATACAGAATTTCTTGTAATTAACTTTTTCCTGTTCTCTTTTAGAGTAAATAATACCAAGTCAGCCTTAATAATAAATTTTTTCTCAGTAATATCTTACTTGTTCAGTAAAGCTCTTTTTATTCTTTCATTAAAATTTGATGTATTTGTTTTGCTACTGTTGTCAGAATATTGTCTATATAATGGCCATGTAAGATGGTAAAATACAAAAAACATGTTTGTCATTTCAGATAAATGAAGCAGTCACCAAGTAACTAGAATTCTACTTTAATTTTTTCCTAAATATTTTAATTTTACTAAAAAAATTATGAGATTGTTATTGCTCAAGGCTGAATAGCTTTATTTCAGTGTTCGTGTCACAGCATAAGCTTTCACCCAGCTCTTTCTATCTAAAGCAGTACAGGTTGTGGTGACTTTCTTCATCAAATATATGCTGCGTACCTGCCACGTGCTAGGCACAGGATTTGATTTTAGATAATTTCCTAACCTGGCTGCATATTGAAACTGTTATTGCATTACACTATATTACTGTTTAATAAGTATGCATTCTGTATCCCACGTATGGATTTTGTGTGCACGTGTGTGTCATGTGTGCATGGTGTTGGTGGCGCTAGTGGCGGAGGCAAAGACTAGGAAGCTGTCATAATGTTTCATGTACTATCAGCCTAACAAGGGTTCAACTGGGAACCATTGTTATAAGACAAGTAGAAATGTGTGAGATAGGTTTTTGCCTTTAGTGATTTTACATATATAGAGAGAAATTAGACATATACAAAAAAAATTCAACAGAAAAATGATAATTGGAAAGTATAGAAAATACTTTTCTTAATTTCTGGTACCTCCTTAGCCTCCAGTTATGTTTCTCATGAATTCTGTTTCTTCTGTGTATTTTCTTTAAATAGTTCTAAAGTTTCTCTCTGGTAAATATGAATGTTCAAAATTCAAGATATTTATATTTTGGAACCTCTTTAAAGTGCAAAAAAGCAAGGTATGACTAGTATTTATAATCTTTCCATAAAATGCTCCATTTGATGAGACATGGCCCTCAAGCATCAGGAGACTGATGTCAGCATCTCTGTATCCCTAACTGGCTCAATTCTTAGTGCAGTGGTGCTGTCTTAGGCTGACTTACCCTTCCTTGTGGTGGGGGGGAGGGGGAACAAGTATGAGATGAAGTGTAAGAAACCTAAGAGCAGCATTTTATTTCCCATCGTGAATGAGAATATATTCTAGTCCAAGATATACTGGCCTTTAGATTTTCTAGGTTCAAAAGTTTGATCATTATGTTTCTATTATGATGTCTTTATTAGACTCACTTCTTTCCCAAGATAATTTTTATTATTAAGGTAAAACAATATTTCATCTGGCAAGTGAGGTTGATAATGTTACCAGCCTTGATTGTCCTGAAGGGAATATGTAACCATCAAATATTGGTATATGTAAATGTGCTTTTGAACAGTAACCATTATGCAAATGTAATTATGCCAAATTCCCAGAATAGAACCTGATGGAGCTATGGTTTTGATTGTTAGGGTAGATTTAACCTTTTTTCTCCTTAAGTACTCATCTTTAGATTTTTACAAAACTATAAAATAATACTTTGCTCATTATAGAAAATTTGGAAATTATAGAAAAGTATAGCAAGAAAAGAGTTGTCTGTAATTATTTATTCACTTATTGAATATTTATTAAATACTTGTTATGTGCCAGGCATTCTGCTAAGGATTGGTAATATAACCATGAAAAAGACATTATCTTTACTTATGTAGAGTTTGGAGTCTGTTTAATGATGAGTAGACACAATGCGCAATGATAAACCTTGTGATATAATGGGAGAGATGTATTTGGCACAGGAACACATTGTAAGGTCTCTAACCTGGAACTGAACTTGAGGGGTTGAGGAAGCTTCTTCTAGAAATGAAATCTAAACTGAGATCTGAAATTCAGAGTTAACTAACTATGTAGAGGTTTGGAAGTGAGAAAGAACTGGGCTGTTAAGAGTACGGAAAATAATTTTGAACTTGCCTTAAAGGCAAGTTAGGGAAGGAAACAAGATAAGAGAGTAGAAAGGTAAAAATGGTCTTGAGACGCCTTGAAAGGCAGGTGAGGAAGTTTGCATTTTATTTGAAAGGCAGTAGACAGCAACTGAAAGACTATAAACAGGAGAGGATTATGTGATCAAATGTGGGTTTTAGAAATCATCAACTGGCTCATCTTTGTAATGCTTGGATTAAAAGGGAATGAGATAAAAGGAAGGAGGTGTTGTAAGGGACTGTTGTAGTAATGTGAGTTCAGAGACCCTAGTTGGTTGGACAGGATTGTGGTCATGAGGGTGGATACAAGAGCAGAAATTGGAGAGATATGTAGGTAGTAGGCCTGCTCTTTGATTGGACATGAAATTGATCATCTGAGAAGGTCATCACCAATTTGTCAATTATTTATTGCTTGCTTGCTAAGTTCTAGGCATTCTGCTAGGGCTGTAAGGGAATGGAGAACAGAAACAAATCTGTACTCTGCCCTCATGGAGCATATAACCTAGTTGGGGAGGGGAGCCAGAATCAAATAACCACACAAATAAGTGTACTGGTGCAACTACATGTGATAAACAATACAGGTAAACCATATATGATGCTATTAGAACTTAAAATAGAAGAATTTGGCATAGGGTGGGAAGGCAAGTGTGCTCTGAGGACTTGATGAGAGGGAAGATTTGAGAGAAGGATTTCAGCTAGGTAAGAACTTAGCAAAGAAGGAAAGGAAGAGCATTCCAGGCAGCCAGTGGCTTATGTAAAGGCCCTTGAGACAAGGAGAAGCATGGCTAAGGAGCAAAGGAAGGCCAGGGTGGCTAGGGAGCCTAGTGGTAGTAGGAAATAGTATCACACAGATCATATAAGGAGTTTTATATTATATTTATCCCAAGGGCCTGAGGAGGTGGTGGGGAGAGGTGGTGGTGATGCTGGGAAGAGAATCATATTGTCAGATTTGCCTTTAGGGAAATAGCACCTTGGATGTAATATGGAGCACCTTTTTAAGTTGGTCAGAGTGGATGTGCAGGTAGAAGTCTGTTATGGTAGTTTAGCTTGGTCTAAGGTGGGTCGGAGAGATAGAGAGAAGTGGGTGTGAGGTTAAGGTGGCAGAAATCTGAACATCGTCCTTGGCTTCTCTTTTACCATCCTTCACATCCGGACGGTCATCAAGTTCTTTGTCTCTCCCTCAGTACATCCAGAATCCTCCTGTTTCTGTCCACCTCCACTTCCACTTCTTTGTTTAGGCCACCATCGTCTCTCTCGCTTTCTACGTGTTCTCTCTGCCTCTATTCTTGCCCCACTCAGGCCTGTTGGCCTCAGTGCAGCCAGAATGTTATTTCCAAAATGCAAATGTGTTGGTCACTTCCTGTTGAAAACCTCAGGTTGCTATCCATTGACTTTAGGATGAAGTTAAAAGCTTTTTTTATAACCTAGTGTCTCTCTATCTCTGCATACTCAAGTTCTGCCACATACTTAGGCTGTTTTTTATGAGTCAGGAGTGAGGCACTGGTTTCTGGCTTGGGCAGCTGGGAGGATAGCACCATTTACCATGTAAGATACAAAAGAGAAAAGCAAGTTTGAGAAAAAGATGATGAATCCACCCCCAGATAATGACAGTCCATCAAGATAGCACCAATTAAATGATGGAAAGAAGAATCTATAAAAGAAATAGTGATTAGAACGACTGATTAAAGCCAGTGGAGTAGATATTTGAGAAGGAATAGAATCAGTGGTATTGATTGTAGGCTTAACAAATGTTTGTTGAATGATTGAAAACATTTTTTTAAACTTTTTTTTTTAATTTATTGAAATTACTACTGTTTCAAATTTAGTGACTCAGATATTCTAATTGCTTTTAATGTTGAGTTACTCAATGTTACACTGAAAATTATTTCAAACCATAATTATTTAGTTTTGATGAACTTCATGGTGTAAATTATGTTAAATACTCTTCATGTCTTAATATAATAACTTAAGGTCTTTAACACAGTCTTTTTATTTATCTTTCTATCTATTTATTTATTTTACTTTTCATTTTAGGAAAATTAAGATGTGAAGCAGTTGTTGCTGATATCCTGGATAAAGGATCTGGTTTAGTGATTCTTCTGGATGGTAATTCATTTCCAGTTCTTATAATAATAATGTTAAATTGATAGATTTTGTATGTAACATAATGCTTTACCATAGAAGTTGATTGTTATCTTCCAGTTTGTGAGAAAGCAAGGTAAGCATTCCAAAAATTTATAAGCTCTTTTAGAAAATAGGGAGAAGGGGGGAGGAGGGGGGAGGAGCTGATTGAGGTAGTGGGGAGAGTGGGACATTTGAGGGGATTTGAGACAGTGTAACCCAAGCACAGGGTGAGAAATGTGGCTGGTATAGGGTCATAGAGGAGGATCAAGAATAATCTTCTTGCTGTGATATGTTTTTGGCAGGAAGGAAACAAAGATGGCCCTCAATTGATAATTAGGCTCTATTTTAGATATTCTTTCCTATGCTCACTCTTTGGAACTTGGAACATATTTGACCCCTGCATCATTCTTAAAAATGGTAGTTTGATTCCTAACACTGTTCATTCAAGCCTGTTAAACTCGGAATGTGGTTTAAACCACAGCCACATTTTATTTGTGGTGGAAACAAAGATTATGGTAGTTTAATACATGTTGAAATACTAATAAACATAAGCTAAAGATACATTGCTTAAAATTTATTAATTTTAAGGTTTAAGAACAAAAGAAATAGATACTGTCAAAAATTTTGAAAATAAGGAACGGTGGGATTGTATTGTCTGTCATTTGGAATATAGGCTTTATTATTTTTGTTCTAAATACATAGGTTATATTGGATATACGGTTTTGGAACTTTCCTTGTTTTAATGATATATTGAGACATTTTTGATGCTCTTAACTTAAATGTTTTTCTACTACATCATTTTTGTTAACTGGTAATATTTCATCATGTGTCTGTTCTCTCTCCTTTTCCCCTTCCTATCTTTCCTGTCATCTTTCTTCCCCCGCCTCTTTTAGCTGTTCATATTTTCTTGTCATCTTAGATGTTGGCCAACACTGGGCTACAGTTTTGCCAGTTTTCTTACCATTCTATCAAATGTAACATATACTACAAAGCAAGAGTTCTACAATAACCTTAGCTTTCATTTTTGCTATTTTCTTTTGATCTGTTCCATTTATTTAACTACAATTGGTAATGGGTAATAATATATTAGAATTTGTGATAAAGCACAGATGAAATTAGATACCTAATTTACTGTGTAATAAAGATAAAACTCTTCTTTTAAATACAAATTGCCATAACTGTCTTTATTTTTGTTAACAATAGATTTTTCCTCAGTATTCAATTCAAAATCATATTCCTAATTTTCTAGAGCTGGATAATACACAACCTCTCACTGGGAAATGAGTAGAAAAGAGTGACAGTTGTCTAAGATTCATTTGTTATTTGCTTACTTATTCACTAATTTGCTCACTTATGTCTATTTATTCATTGATTCATTAATTTAATAATTATTTATTAGGTACCTTTTTATATAGGTGCCTTTTGGTCTAAGTGCTGGGTAAACATATCTGCTATGATAGCAAAACAGCCATGATCCTGCCCTCCTGACACCGACATTGTCACCGTCACTTAATTCCTCCTTTACATACTGCCTCTTTTTGAGTGCTTTGGCAGAAGGTTTGAAAGTTTGAGAATATGGCTATCTTCATTTTATAGTGAGATCTGTTTGGAATTCTTTGAGGTGGAGAGAATTGAAATGTGAAAAGCAGTTGGAGAGGTACAAGAAGAGGTGAGAGAAACTGCTATTTCATAGTCAAGAAAAGATTTGTGAAGGTCGGTTTTTTTGTGTGTGATTTCCTGAAACTGGTAGTGAATGAATTAAAATGAATATGTTGTGACCCCAATATGAGCATCTTTACATTACAAAACCTTTCAGTAATTAGGTTTTGGTTTTGAAATTTTTAAAGGTATTGTTGCTTATATATTGGTTAACTAGTTACGTTTTTTGATAATAACTTCTTTTACTTTTTCTTTCATTTACTTTGCAGTTTATTCTTACTCTGAGAGTGAGCTTATATGTTATAATCAGTTCTCTGTCTTCCTTGTTGGCTCTGGAGGCACTGGTGGAAAACGGACATCAGACAAAGCGAAGGTAGGCTATGGCTTATAAGCAAAATATATGTGCAGTTAAGGTGCTTTATCTATATTTTGAATTTACTGTATTACCATGTGTGTAATTTCATAGGGGAGAGCCTTAGTAATCCACATTTGAATCAGAATATGTTCCTTGGATTTAAAGTACAGTTTATGTTTGTGTATTTTATTATATAACATGTTATATATAGAAAAGTCTGGCTTAGATAAGTATAGTATTCTTGAGATAATAGGGGAATATTTTACTTCTTTATACAAACTTTGCAGCACCCAAAAGTCTTTAGAGAAATGAAATGTATACAAGTGATCCTTGTGTAAATTAAAATCTTCATTCATTAAATTCATTGAATATTTTTCTTGTGTAAGGCAGTTCTACTCTATAGTTCTCAAAGTCTATCTAAAAACATTTTTCCTAAAAATATTTTGTAATTTGGATTTTGCACTAGTTTAATTGGCCTTTACCTCTGATTTATTTGGGATGATAAGATTATACTGTAATAAATTTTCTTTTGGAGTAAAGTATTAAAACAGTACTGTAAACTACTCCTGGAATGATGGTGCTCCTTAAACTGTCTCCACAGTGAAACAGTCATAACTGGTAAAAATTAAAAATTTATATATATAAAGTCTCTGAAAATTGTCCTAAGGGCATGTAGCAAATGAAGATACATTTATTCAAGAAAATCTATATATTGGTAAGAATAGTGAGAATGTAGCATTTGAACCGCAACTCTCTCCTTCCTCCCTCGTCTGCTGGCTCAGCAGGCAGAAGCTCCACTCCACACGTGTGCAGTCAAGAACACAGGATTTCCCAGCTCCTAGCTCCCAGAATGGGCCACACTATCTTCCCAGGAGGAGCAGGTCACTAGTTCTTCTTCCCCCACCAGCTTGTGTTGCAGAAGCCCTATACTGGGTGAAAGTGTGTTGCTCCAGGACGAGGGGGTTGTCTGTTTCAACCAAGTTCACTATGAATTTGCTGAGACCGAATAAAAAAAACAGTGTGTTAGGGGCTAAAAGGGGCTCATACCAAGCTTTATTCTCATGGCGATCACCCAATATACAAGTGGCAAGCCTATTTCAGTCTCTGGCTTGACTACAGCCTCTGCTCTCTCCTCCCCAGAACAGGACTCTCTTCTCCCTCCTTAGCACTGGGGCTCCACAGCTTTTCTCCCCTGCTTCCCCTCTCGGCTTCCTCAGCTCTCTGCTTCCAGCAGAACTCTGGGCTGGTCTCTGTGGTGACTGGCGGTTGCCGGACTTGCTATGTCCAGGCCTTACGTATTTTTCCTCTCCACCCCTCAGTCTATATTTCCATGACTGATGGTTCATTCCAGGTGGCTCTATCTAGTGATAAACAGTTTTCTGCCAAGAGGTATATAAGCAGGCTAAATATGTATACAATAGGGATACTCAAATCAGGTGCAGTAAGAATCCTGGCCATAAAATTCCCATTTTCCCCACAAAGTGGCTACAAGTAATGGGGCTGTTTTCCTATCCCCAGCCCCTACTTGTAGGGTAGAAACTCTGTTCTGCCCATGGCAAGTTGAGGATCACTCTTACCCCAACTTGCTCTTAGGGTGGAGGTTCCATGCTGGGAGAGGCAAGCTGAGAAGACCAGAAGCTATCATACTTGCCTAGTACCCTTCTTATAAAGTGAGGATGTCACTTGGACAGATGTGGGCCACTGTCCTTGCTCCCATTGCCGCTGCAGTGAGTGCTATAGAGGTTTTGCCCGGCCGGCCAAAAATAGAGATCTCTGAAGCTCTTCTGAAGACTAGCTCATTTTGGAACAGAGTATTTGTAAGTTCAGAAGTAAGGGTGCTCTCAAACACAAGGTTGCTTTAGATTATCAAGAGGAGGTTGGTAACTCCATAAGAGTCATGAGTTAAACCAGCCCATCTAGAACTTTACTAAAGAGAACCATGGAAAGAGACAGCTAAGAAAAGCCCTCATGGGATCATACCAAATCTCAAAGACTGGCCTACAAAGCTACTCCTGCAGAGGCTTGACTTTTAATTAAATCACATTTATACCCCAGAGCATTGTTGTAAATAATAGAGTAATCATCTGGCAATTAGTGGAGCCTAACAGCTGAGTGTGATACCGAAAGAGGCAGATCAGGGAGAAACAGTTACAGAAAGCCTCCAACTGTCATCCCAGGGTGACAGTGCTGGTCAAGGCTATACCCTGGGAGGAGCTACAGCAGAGACTGCACACTGGGTGGGATAGAGTTAGTGAAAGGAGTTTAAGTCACTAAACAAATAAGCAAGTTAACAGTAGCCACAAACCCTGGAAGGGGACGGGAGATATGTATCCAGAGTTGCTACAACACATTATCTAAAATGTCCAGTTAACAAAATGACAAGACATGAAAGAAACAGAAGAGTGTGACCCAGAGATTAAAAAAAAAAAAAAAGACAACTCAAAACAAAACAGGTAACAGAAATTGACAAAGACTTCAAAGCAGCTATAATAAGTATGTTCCAAGAACATAAAGGAAACCATGCTTAGAGAAATAAAGTATGGCATTAACTCATCAGTAGAGAATATCAATAAACAGACATAAAAAAGAACCACACAGAAGTTTTGGAGCTGAAAGTACAATAACTGAAATGAAGAATTTACTAGAGGGGCTAAATGGTAGATTTGAACTGAGAGAAGAAAGAAATCAAAAAGCTTGAAGATCTGTCTATCTTTGTCTTAAAAGGATGAAGAAAAGAAAAAGAATGAAGAGCCTCAGAGAATGTGGGATACCATTTTATGTAATGGGAGTACCAGGAAATGGGGAGAGAAGCAGAAAAAAAGTCAAAGAAATAATGGCTTTGATGAAAAACATTAATCTACAAATCCAGGAAGTTCAGCCAACTCCAAATAGGATATAAATACAAAGAGATCCACACCCTTAGTAAAGTACATTTAAAGATTAAATCAGTTGAGATGTGAATTGTTTAATTCTTATAGTTGTCATCATTTGCATTGGGAAAAAGTGTTTACCTTTTTCTCCTTTGTGGCCTAAAGAATGGATCTGGTTGTTTTTCATTACACAGGGCCATTTCTGGGAAAGAATGTAGATGAAGTAGCAGTTTTGAAATTTCTAATATCATTATCTCCTGAACATAAAATATTAAAAAATTTTTTTCTCCAATTTACAGATTTTATTACACATGGTTGTATATCTAAATAGCAGTTTAGGTAAAGAGAATAACAATTACTTTGTTAATATTTAACATACAATGTGTTTTGATTTCAGGTGGCTGTAGCCACACCTAATAGACCTCCTAATGCTGTGCTTACAGACACCACCTCACTTAATCAGGTAAAGTGGTATTTTTGAAAAGTGATAAAGCCGCTTGTCTGCTGACACTTTTTAATTTATAACTCTGATACCCTATAAGTTTTTTGAGTTCAAAAGTATTGGCTGTGTCCTTCAGCATAATAAAAATAATGATGTATTTCTGTGGGTGTAATTCATTCTTTCTATATTTTTACTTACAAGTGTTTTTCCCCAGGAGGTACCAAGAGAAAATATAAAATGGGTTTTCATTAGTCAGTTCAAAAAGCATCATGCATTGTTGGCCAGCCTTAAACAGACTGCCTAGCTTAGTAGTGAAGAATTTCCTGAAAGCCTTAGAAAACAGGATAAAAAGAATTAAAAGGTAGATTTTAGTAATCCTTCCCTCTATCAGGAGAGAAAACTGAGCTGTGTTCCTCAAAAACAGATTATTTTATGCCAAGTTTAGTGGACAGGCAAAATAAATCATCTTAGAAGAGGTATGTGATTTAATCTCTTTTGTTTGGCATAAGTAATTTGTTTTCTGATGAAGGAAATAAAAAGCCCTATCAGTTAACAAAGTCTGTGAGCACATGAAGATTTATTTAAGAAACAAAAGGTAATCATAGATGAGAAAAGCAACTTTGTTTTTGACAGACCTAAAGATTATTCTTTAAGGTAGCCAGAAGACTAACCATGCAGATACATAACAGAATACATAAAGCTCTGAAGTCATGCTCTGAGGAGCATATAATGACAGAAAATTATAAAGTTCACTTATTTTTTTATGTTAAGTTTGATATGATTGATATGAGAACTTCTGCAGGATTTAATGTTTGATGGCAAATAGGAATGTAATTTCTTGAGCCAGAATGAATTAAGGTTGGTACATATTAATTGTATCTTTTTCTGCACTGGGTAATCAGGTGATGGAAAGAACAATACTGTCTTCCTCAGATTAGTTTTTGCCTCTAAAAGTTTTCCCCATCCCTGTTTCTTAAGAATGTACGCATATTCATGTTTAATTAAAGCTTCATAGTTTTGTTGGAGGTTGAGTTTATTCTCCTTGGTTCTTGTCCCCAGCACAACAGAGAACTGAAGGGCAGAGACACAGTAGCAAAGCAGAATTAAATTATTTGAATACACTCTAAGGGGAGAGGCCAGGCCAGAGTCAAGGTAGACAAAGGCGGGTTTACTTGAATAAAGCAGAGAGGAAGAGGAAGCTCATTGAATTCCTGCTCAGCATTGGGCAGATCCTTGCTATCTCCTAAAGCAGGGGTCACCTGGCATCCAGTGTCTGCTTAGATCTGCCCGGTGTGGAAACTAAGTCCCTACCACCCCAGGATTTGGTGGAGCTGCAGATCACTGGGTGGAGTGAGATTATGTTTTGGGAACTTCCCGAAGGCAAAGAAAGGAGATTTTCAGGAAGGCTGCGAAGGAGCAGGATCGCACAGCTGCAATTCCGTCTGGGTCACCCAGGTGATGGGAACTTGCAAGCCCAAATCAGAGCTCTCAGCAGCCCCTCCCTGCTTATCTGGAGTAGAACAGAGAGATTGTGACACACTCAAAGAAAGGGGAGTGTGGGCAACCTCAGAGAGGAGGCACACTTGAGGGTCTGGGGTTTTATAGAAATTTTTTGGTAAGAGTAAGCATAAGGCATGAAGCATACAGGTAATTCGTAATACCTTTGAAGTTTTGTCTTAAGAATGGGGTTATTTAGGTGTCTGTGTTGGTTTGGACTTCAGCATTCTTTGTCTGTATAGGTTTATTTACACTTCAGAGGTCTGTCTCCTGCCCTGGTAATAAAGCTATTTGATTAAAGGGCTGGAAGAAGAGGAAAAAACAGCATATAGCTTAAGTTAAAGGATAAGCTGGGTCTTTTATACAGGCTAAGTAGATTTTACAATGGCGTGATCTAATTATTACAATGAAGATATGGGCTGTGCTCGGATACTTTTCTTTTTTTGGAGAATATCTGGACATTCCAAGTCACTCCTGGCCTTTGAAACTTCAAATTATTAACTCATTAACTCAGTGAGTCCTTCTGGATCTCTGGTTTTATCTGGTTAACTCTTTGAGTCCTATTTAGTGGGACTAGTTTTATTCTCTTTCCACCCTGCTCATATCTATTTTTCTGCCTAACAGTATAATTAATTTTATTAGGGCACCAAAGAACAGAAAAGCCTTCATCGTTTCATGGTTCAGAAAACCCAACAGTGTACCTTTATTATTCTTGGGTTACTGAAGTAATAAAATGTATCTGCTCTAGATAAGAAAGGCTGAATAGTTGCCAAGACTTGAATTTCTACACACAGTAAGCAGAGAGGTTTGTCTTTCTGTTACTCTTTTTCAGATGAGTAAAACTTTTTGTTAGCTTTTATCAGAGTTGACTGTTTTGCTGTGTGGCAAAGGACAGTTTTAAGTCAAATATTTTTTGTATAAATAATGGCACCCTAATTTGACAGAAGTACCTGACCATTGTGTGTCATATGGTCATTTCAGAATATGATGAAAGGTACTTACTATTTGTTAAAAATATTTTGCATAAAACTTTGTACAAATTTCAGAGGATTTGTGGTTTGTTTTAAGCTGTCTCTGTGCCATAGGAGATAGAAATCAAGTAAAAGAAACGTGAGGTAGTCCAGGGGCTGAGAGGACACCTGGATACTCAAGACGGAGATGCCTGAATAATTAGGGTGCCTATTCCCAGCAATATTCAGAGAAGGAATACTCATTAGGGAATGACACACAGAAGCCCTTGATAGGAAAGGTGGGACTTAGCTGAATGAAAATGGCATATAGATATTCTCTGACCAAGGATGCAGGGCTTGGCAGAGTAGCCAGGAAGGGCATAAGAAGTGATGGTAGCAGAGAAGAGAAGAGCATGAGATGTGTACAAGGAGTCTGAATTAGAGTGCTCACATTGGAGAGTAGTGGGAGATGGTTGTATGTTTTAGGAGAAGTGGAAATAAGAAAAAAACATGCCAGTATAGCATAAACTTTGTTGTAATACCTAAATAAGTAGCTTTTAAATCAGTAAGGAAACTGGCAACAATATTTTTAGCTCTACCAATATTACTTCTTGGATATTTTGTTTATCATGTCTCTAGGAGAATTTACTCATGTTCAAACTGGTGAGGACATCACAGGTGTACTTTAGAGTTTTCCATAATTAATAAATAGAAAAATTCATCCCCAACCTAGAAAGACTAAAGCATAAATATATATTAGATGTCAAGCGTTGCATTTGGGGAGAATGAAAACAAGTATCTGTGGTTTCCCCAGAAAAATATCTTATACATTATATCTAATAATTAGGATTTTAACTATCATCATTAAATAAAGTTAATCTTTGGTATATTAGTTATACTATCTATGAAAATACTTTATCAAATTACCCACATGTATTGTAAGTGCTGTTTTTTAGGGGTTTTTTTTTTTGAAATAATGATTTATTATTTTTCATGGCTCTGCCCTTATTGTCTCATTTCCTCATCTATTACTCTCTGGCTTTCCAGTTTTTATTGTTGATCTTTGTTTTCTACTTGTTTCCAGTGTAACAATTGAAGAGCCTGTTTTCTTGTTTCTCCCTTATTCTCATTTTGGGGGATGCATTAATTTAATTTTTTCAGAACATTTGACATTTATATATTATTCTTCCACTTGCTTTCCTGTCTTTGTTTTAGTCTTGGATTTGCCATTTAATATATCAATCCTTTTGCCAGAGTTTCCCCATCATCCCCTAGTTGGACAAAGCTCCTGTGGTACGGAAGGGCTCAGGTGTATATTATTCCTTTGGTTCATGTGTATTTAAAACTGTGCTCTGTACCCTAGATAGTTGTGGGCAGCTTGGCTGAATATAAAATCTTGAGTTTCTTAAAAATGGTGTTCCACTGGCTGCCTTGCTTTGTATGTTGCTTTTGAGAAGTCCGATGCCAGTCCAGCAGTCTTCCTCCAAGTTACTTGATTTTTATCCTTGAGGCCCTTAGGAATTTTTCCTTTATCTTTAAAGCCTAATAGTTTTCATGTCTCCGTGCTGCTCATTCCAGGTCAGTTTCCAGTGTAGTGGGCAGGCCTTTCAGTATGTGTCTTTTATTTTCACACAGTTTTCTAGGATTATAATTTTAAAAAATAATGTCATTCATTGCTTTATTTTTCTTTCTTCAAATACTCCAAGTATGTGTACATTGGATTTTTTTCTGTTTTTCAGTGCCTTTTTCTCTGTCCTTTTTTAGTTCTCTCTTGATCTCATTTTCATTTTCTCACTTCTTTTCCTCTCTCCTCTGTGCTCCTTGCTAATTTTTAACTGAATATGTTCTCCTTTAGGCACCTTCTAATGTAATCTTCATTTCTGATATGATTTTTCTTTTTTCTTCCATTTCTTTCCTAAATTTAATCATCTCATACTGCATTTCTTCATGTTTGTTATCCATTTATATTTTTGGTTTTTGAATTTCAGATTCAAGACATTTGTTTCATATCCCCACATGCTTGAGTGTTATGTATAGTTTTCTTCAGTTTCATAGTTGTTTTGTTTAGGGAAATTTCATTTATTATAATGTTTTGATTCTTAGTTTCTCTTTTAGTCTATAGTAGTTTGGTGCAGATGAATATTACTTACCAATATGCATTTTGTGGGTAAGTTTGGTGGTTTGGGATGATTTTACAAGACTTTCTCTTTGAGGAATTCAAAACTTCCCTCTTCTCTGTATGTGGCAAAGCTCACTTCTTTAATAGATGCATTTTAAAGTGGGCCTTATGTGGAAGTGTTTTATTTAAAAAATTTGTTTTAGTTCTCTTTATCTTGCAGGATCCTGAATTTCTCCTTTTTTTTTCCTTCACCATCTAGTCCTCCAAGGGGTGTCTTTGTTTTATCCTCTTCTCCTGCAGAAGTATTGCATTTCTGGGACTGCCATTTGGAGGACTGTACACTTTTAATCCTTTTCTCTGTAGTCAGTGCTCTGCTCTTAATAATATTCCAGGAATCTTTTTGGCATTTCTGTCCTTAAGGTGGACTTCCTCTATCTAGAAGTGGTCTTTCTTTTCCACTTACCTCTTATATGCACTGCGTTTGCAGTCTTCCTCACGCCTGCCACTCTCTTCAGTAGCTTTGAGAGAGTGCTCAGGGGATAGCACTGCTGGAAGTTGGTGTTTACTTTTCTGCTGAAAGGATAATTTGAAGTTTGTGGTGTTCTCTCTATGACAGTTACACTGTAACCTTGGGGTTTGTGTCATTCGTTTTTTTCTTCTTGCTGATCTGTGTTGCCTTGGAGGATTTGAGGATTTGGGAAGCACTGATTCCTGAGCCTTTTTACTTAGCATTTAGTTTAACCTAGTGGTATAATTTTTTTTTAATTAAGGTATCATTGATATATAATCTTACAAAGGTTTCACATGAGCAACATTATCATTTCAGAATTCACCCATATTATCAAGTACCCCCCCACACCCACTGCAGTCACTATCCATTGGTGTAGTAAGATCTATAGAGAGAGTCATTACTTGTCTTCTCCATGCTGTACTGCCTTCCCTGTGACCTACCTGTATTGTGTGTGCTAATTATAATGTCCCCATAATTCCCTTCTCCCTCCCTCCCCACCCACCGTTCCCAAACCCTTCCCTTTGGATGTCACTAGTCCTTTCTTGGAGTCTGTGAGTCTGCCTCTGCTTTGTTCCTTTGGTTTTACTTTGTTGTTATACTCCCCTAGTGGTATAATTTAAAAGAATAAAATTAAAAACTAATTTGTTAATATATAGAAGATCCTTCCACTCACATTTAATACACAAGATAATATATACCTATTTTTGTGTGTGTGTGTGTGTCTGTATGTGATTCTAGTGATTTTTGTATCTAGGCAGCAATGAAATAAAACAAGATTTTAACTTTCCTTCTGAAATATAAAAGTTCCTCAAAATATTCAGAAATTAAGCCTTGACACTGTTCCTCATTATTTGGAGAGTGCTGTATTTTGCATTATGATTGAATTTAGTCAGATATCCAGTTGACTTTAGTCATTTCTTATAAATGGCTGTTTTTGTCTTTGCTGACTCTGCTATCTCTAGGAAGCACTGCTACAACTGAAATAATAGGAAATTTTTCATATTCTTTTAATGATTTCAGAGGAGTTTTTTCTCTCATTTATAGGAATGTTATCTCTGGGATAAGAATCCTGTTACTAATGTTAAAATCTCGGTTATCTTACACTGCTGCTTTTTATATAATAATAATTAAAAAAAATAATAGCTCACATTTATTGAGATATTAATATTTATCGAAGGTAATGCTTTGCAAGTAGTTCATTAACTTCTCAATTTTTAAATGAAAATATTGAGACATAGGGTCATAAAGAAACTTGACCATTAATGGCAGAGCTGGATTTAAGCCCAGTGTGTCTGGTGCCAAAGCCCATGATCCGTCATGTGTTTGACAGCTTCCCCTTTAGGCCCTGAGTGTATCTTTTCTTCAATTTGAATGCAACATAATGTGTATTTGCCTTGTGTTTTATTGTTTGTAAAGTGCTAAATAAAAATTATCACTTAATCCATCAACACTTTGTCTACAGAATCTTCCAACTCACTATTCAAAAATTGAGGATGTGATTTAGTTATTTTTAGAAGACATGCAAAAGGAAAAAAACATGTAGTAATTGAAAAACTAAATCATTTACAGACCTATCATATGGGGTGCTAAAGAAGAGAAAGAACTTATTAAAATTATACAAAGCACATTAAAAAGGGAATGTTTTCCTGTGAATTATAGAAAATGTTAATTTTATATAACTAAAAATTGTTAAAGGAGAATCAATAATTAAAATAATACAAAATCAATAAGAAAGGTATGCTCACATGGCTAATCTTTATACAACATTTTATTTCACTTGTTTATTTATTTAAATGTATTCTTTTTTTTGCTATTATTAATATTCAATTACATGAGCAACATTATGGTTACTACACTCCCCCTATTATCAAGTCCCCACCACATTCCCCATTGCAGTCACTGTCCATCAGTGTAGTAAGATGTTATAGAATCACCAGTTGTCTTCTCTGTGTTATACTGCCTTCCCTGTATCCCCCCACCCCCACCCCCGCTACATTATATGTGCTAATTGTAATACCCTTTTTCCACCTTATCCCTCCCTTCCCACCCATCTTCCCCAGTCCCTTTCCCTTTGGTAACTGTTAGTCCATTCTTGGGTTCTGTGAGTCTGCTGCTGTTTTGTTCCTTCAGTTTTTTCTTTGTTCTTATACTCCACAGATGAGTGAAATCATCTGATACTTGTCTTTCTCTGCCTGGCTTATTTCACTGAGCATAATACCCTCTAGGTCCATCCATGTTGTTGCAAATGGTAGGATTTCTTCTCTTCATATGGCTGAATAATATTCCATTGTGTATATATACCACATCTTCTTTATGCATTCATCTACTGATGGACACTTAGGTTGCTTCCATTTCTTGGCTATTGTAAATAGTGCTGTGATAAACATAGGGGTGCATATGTCTTTTTCAAACTGGGCTGCTGCATTCTTAGGGTAAATGCCTAGGAGTGGAATTCCTGGGTTAAATGGTATTTCTATTTTGAGTTTTTTGAGGAACCTCCATACTGTTTTCCACAATGGTTGAACTAATTTACATTCCCACCAGCAGTGTAGGAAGGTTCCCCTTTCTCCACATCCTCGCCAACATTTGTTGTTTGTCTTTTGGATGTTGGCCATCCGAACTGGTGTGAGGTGATATCTCATTGTGGCTTTAATTTGCATTTCTCTAATGATTAGCGATGTGGAGCATCTTTTCATGTGCCTGTTGGCCATCTGAATTTCTTCTTTGGAGAAGTGTCTATTCATGTCCTCTGCCCATTTCTTAATTGGATTATTTGCTTTTTGTTTGTTAAGGTGCGTGAGTTCTTTATATATTTTGGATGTCAACCCCTTATCAGATATGTCATTTATGAATATATTCTCCCATACTGTAGGATCTCTTTTTGTTCTATTGATGGTATCCTTTGCTGTACAGAAGCTTTTCAGCTTGATATAGTCCCACTTGTTCATTTTTGCTTTTATTTCCCTTGCCCGGGGAGATATGTTCATGAAGAAGTTGCTCATGTTTATGTCTAAGAGATTTTTGCCTATGTTTTTTTCTAAGAGTTTTATGGTTTCATGACTTACATTCAGGTCTTTGATCCACCTTGAGTTTACCTTTGTGTATGGGGTTAGACAGTAGTCCAGTTTCATTCTTTTACATGTAGCTGTCCAGTTTTGACAACACCAGCTGCTGAAGAGGCTATTATCTCCCCATTGTATATCCAAGGCTCCTTTATCAAATATTAATTGCTTGTATATGTTTGGGTTAATGTTTGGATTTTCTATTCTGTTCCACTGGTCTTTGGGTCTGTTTTTGTGCCAATACCAAATTGTCTTGATTACTGTGGCTTTGTAGTAGAGCTTGAAGTCAGGGAGCGTAATTCCCCCTGTTTTATTCCTCCTTCTCAGGATTGCTTTGGCTATTCTGGGTCTTTTGTGGTTCCATATGAATTTTAGAATTATTTGTTCCAGTTCATTGAAGAAAGCTGTTGGTAGTTTGATAGGGAATGCATTGAATCTGTAGATTGCTTTAGGTACTATAGCCATTTTGAGAATATTTATTCTTCCTAGCCAAGAGCATGGGATGCATTTCCATTTGTTAGTGTCCTCCTTAATTTCTCTTAGGAGTGTCTTGTAGTTTTCAGAGTACAGGTCTTTCACTTCCTTCGTTAGGTTTATTCCTGGGTAGTTTATTCTTTTTGATGCAATTGTGAACGGAATTGTTTTCCTGATTTCTCTTTCTGCTAGTTCATCATCAGTGTATAGGAATGCAACAGATTTCTATGTATTAATTTTGTATCCTGCAACTTTGCTGAATTTAGTACAGTTTTTAATGCACAATATTATGTCATCTGCAAACAGGCACAATTTGACTTCTTCCTTGCGACTCTGGATGCCTTTTATTTCTTTGTTTTGTCTGATTGCTGTGGCTAGGACCTCCCGAACTATATTGAATAAAAGTGGGGAGAGTAGCATCCTTGTCTTGTTCCCAATCGTAAAGGAAAAGCTTTCAGCTTCTTGCTGTTAAGTATAATGTTGGCTGTGGGTTTGTCATATATGGCCTTTATTTTGTTGAGGCACTTACCCACTATACCAATTTTTTGAGAGTTTTTTATCATGAATGGGTGTTGAATTTTGTTGAATGCTTATTTAGCATCTATGGAGATGACCATGTGGTTTTTGTCCTTTTGTTGATGTAGTGGATGATGCTGATGGATTTTCAAATGTTGTTCCATCCTTGCATCCCTGGGGTGAATCCCACTTGATCATGATGGATGATCTTTTTGATGTATTTTTGAATTTGGTTTGCTAATATTTTGTTGAGTATTTTTGCATCTATGTTCATCAGGGATATTGGTCTGTAATTTTCTTTTTTTGTGGTGTCTTTGCCTGGTTTTGGTATTAGAGTGATGTTGGCCTCATAGAATGAGTTTGGGAGTATTCCCTCCTCTTCTGCTTTTTGGAAAATTTTAATGAGGATGGGTATTAGGTCTTCACTAAATTTTTGATAAAATTCAGTTGTGAAACCATCTGGTCCAGGTATTTTGTCCTTAGGTAGGTTTTTGATTACCAATTCAATTTCCTTGCTGGTAATATTCTCTTCAGATTTTCTGTTTCTTTCTGGGTCAGCCTTGGAAGGTTGTATTTTTCTAGAAAGTTGTCCATTTCTTCTAGGTTATCCAGTTTGTTACCATATAATTTTTCATAATATTCTCTCATAATTCTTTGTATTTCTGTGATGTCTGTAGTGATTTTTCCTTTCTCATTTCTGATTCTGTTTATGTGTGTAGACTCTCTTTTTTTCTTGATAAGTCTGGCTAGGGGTTTATCTATTTTGTTTATTTTCTTGAAGAACCAGCTCCTGCTTTCATTGATTCTTTTTATTATTTTATTCTTCTCAATTTTATTTATTTCTGCTTTAATCTTTATTATGTCCCTCCTTCTACTGACTTTGGGCCTCATTTGTTCTTCCTTTTCTAGTTTCATTAATTGTGAGTTTAAACTGTTCTTTTGGCATTTTTCTTCTTTCCTGAGGTAGGCCTGTATTGCAATATATTTCCCTCTTAGCATGGCCCTTGCTGTGTCCCACAGATTTTGTGGTGTTCAAGTGTTGTTGTCATTTGTCTCCATATATTGCTTGATCTCTGCTTTTATTTCATCATTGATCCATTGATTATTTAGGAGCATGTTATTAAGCCTCCATATGTTTGTGGGCTTTTTGTTTTCTTTGTGTAATTCATTTCTAGTTTCATACCTTTTTATACAACATTTTAACAGTCTTGTAAAGTTTAGACTAGCAATTGATGAGAAAGGGAGGAAATCTTGGTGTGAATCCAAAGGGTGCAAGTTAATGTAAAGGTACTTAGTGTTAGGTGTTTTGTGAATTCCTTGCATTCAGTACGGAAAAGTACTTTCTAGTTTGAACAATGTCCATTTTAAATGCTAGGATGTATGGCAGCTCTTTTCTCTTGTTATCTTTAATTTTTTGCTAATTCTGCCTTATCTGACACAAGTCATGTGAAAATGTCAACTAAGCAGAAATTTAATCTTAATGGCAGTCTATCAATCTTTTTTTCCTGAGGGATGAGGATTTAGTGTACCAGGAGAATGGAAGTTTGTGAGATGTCTTTGATGTTTTTATATATCTAGCACTGTGTTACAGGCTTCAATTTAAAACACCCCATTAAGAAAGTTGGCATAAATTTTGCTTGGTTAGAAGAGGCATAAATATGAACACTTACCTTATCTTCATTGTGTTTTAATGAGAGTGGATTGAATTGTGTGTATGTGTGTGTGCGTGTGTGAATTTCCCCTTTAGGCAATGGTAACCGCTGCTATACTTAGTTATAGTTTTTTGCTCTTATTCCTGTTATTTGATGGTTCCACCCTCCCAACTGCTTTCAGTGGCAGGTGTTACAAAAAAAACTTTTGATTTGCAGTTAACCTTTTTTGTTAGAAATAGTTATTTTTCAATGAAAGCTTCAATTAGGTACATTAATGATGCATTGTTTATGCAATAACCAGCCATATTTCCTGTTTTTGTTTTAATGTATTCAGAGGAAGCGCTGAGTGCTAGTTACTTTCATCATTTTTTTCTCCACAGGCTGCTCTGTACCGCCTCAGTGGAGACTGGAATCCCTTACACATTGATCCTAACTTCGCTAGCTTAGCAGGTTAGTTGCTAATCCTATGTACCAAAGAAAAATATTAGCTCAGTTATCTAAACAGTACTTAAAAACACGGCTACTTTTGACTGGGCGTTTGAGTACCCTTTCCTAACACATTTATGCAGAGGGTATGGAAAAGGAGGAAGTAGTGTTCAGAAAATGGTGTTGAAATTGAGGTTGTAGTGTAAGCTCCTGCTAGTGCAAGGTCTAATATAATATAAGGCCATGAGGATGCCTGTCTGAGTTACTATGCAGAGTAAGGTCATTGGAGGAGAGAGCAAGGAACTGAAAGGTTAGGGAGGGATTATCTGCATACAGAGGTGTTGAAATCATTCTGACTGAGTCCCTGGTTACAACCAAAGCTAAACAAAACAATTCTTTGTGTTCTCAGATCTCTAACTTCCTTTCTTATTTTTTTCTTCTTTTGTTTATTTCATAATTTTCTCCCATGAAGTATTATTTATAAAATATTTTCCATGTTTCTTAAAACAGTGGTATAATTCAGGCTAAGGCAGTTTAATGATGTATTTTGAAATCCTAAATTAATTACTGATTTTTATATATGAAATGTGCCTATATCTAACGAAATACTCTCTCTCCTTTTTTAGGCTTTGAAAAGCCCATATTACATGGCTTATGTACATTGGGATTTTCTGCCAGACATATTTTAAAGCAGTTTGCAGATACTGATGTCTCGAGATTTAAGGCAATTAAGGTATATTATTGCAGATGTGAATGTCAGTTTCTTATTTTTAGAGAAGAAAAGGGGTTTTGGTGACTTCATTTAAAATAAATACTGTGTTGAAGCAGTCTACATTTTTGTTATTAACTTGGAAATCAGCATGTTTTCTTTTTGTAGCTATAAGTACCTCTATTCCACATGCATCATGAAGTATATCATATACAGTTATAATTTCAACAGATTGATTGGATTGTTTTACTTTGGGTATGCATATATCAGCCATATATGCCTTAACAAAAATTCGAGATTTACCGTAAAACATTTTCTTTGGACTGTTTTGTAACTTGCCTTAATTTAAATGAAAATGCTAAGTGGCTACATTTGAACTGTAGTAAACATATACCTATATCACAATAGGTGCATATTGATGTCAGTTTTTGTGCTTTTAAGGTGGTTTCAAATTTTTATCCATTATAAATTACAAAGAAAACTCTCTACACGTAGTATCTTTGTGTAAGTGAAAAGATACACAATTAAAATAAAAGGTTTAAGACAGAGTCCCATAGCTTTGAAAGCTTTTATCAGTTGGTGTTCAATGCAGCAATGAAAATGCATTCTCTGATGCCTTGCCTTTGATAACACTGATTATTCATTCTCATGCTTTACATTTTAACTATTTCTGGTATAATCTAATAATATGTACACAAGCAAATAAAATAGTATAGAAAATTATGAAATTTTTTGTCCTATATGTCACCTCAGATCTTACTCCTCAAGTTTAATTAGTACTACTTTTAACAGCTTCTATTAAGTTGTTCTAGTGGTTACCTGTATCTCTCTTTAATGTGGTGTGCTTCTGTTTCTTGACCTGTCAAAATTAAATACTGTTTATTGACTCTATACTTTGAAAGATAAAGAACTAGCTTATATTAACTATATCCTTGCTCTGCTAATTTTCTGTCATTTTATTTCTTTATGAATCTGAATATATATGAATTTAAATATTAATGTAGTCAGTCCTTAATGAAATTAAATATAAATATATTGAAAACATTACCTTAAATATTTAAATATATTTAAATAAACATCAATTTAAATAAATTTATGTCTATATTATAATGTATAATAATTTAATTAAATAAGTTGTCTATTTGGTTCCTTTTTGCTCTCCAACCTCTCTCCCTATTTCTTCCCCCAGAAGTAGAAAAGTTTCATTTTAAACATTTTTAACCCCAAAACTCATTTTTTCAAAAGGTTCGTTTTGCAAAACCAGTGTATCCAGGACAAACTCTACAAACTGAGATGTGGAAGGAAGGAAGTAGAATCCATTTCCAAACCAAGGTATGAATAATGTAGTTTGAGGTACTGTGTGTTGGTCCCCTCTTCACCATACCCCATCATGTTCCATCTTGGCATCCCTTTGGTTAGAAGTGCCGATATGAGATGAAACCCGGAAAGGTTTTTTTTTTCAATTAGTGGTGATTATTAATCAAAAGTAAGTTGCTAACATACATTGTTTTTTATTTTCTGTTTTGTTCTCAACGTAATTGGTGTCTGTCTATGTAGCAGTGGTACAGTTACTCTGAAAACCCAAACAACAGTATATTTTTGGCTCAACCAGTCAAGTTGTCAAAATATAATTTTCAAAATATTAAAGGCATGACACTCAGATATAAAATGAAAATATGACAAAAATTTATTCCTTAACGAGGGAGGTAGCAAGATGATAAAATTGGTTCAAAAGAGAATTAGAATAATATTTATATAATCTAACAGGAAAGGTATTCTTATAATAATTTTGAATTAGAGACAAAACTAGTTAATGTCCTACAGAACAATAAAACCATATCATTTATGGCTATCTTTTCTACTGGATAGAAATTATATGCTTCTTGATCACACAAAAATCCACAAATTAACATCTGATGTCACAGAACCTGGGCCTAATTAATAGTAAATGACAAGGCTAAAGTATAACTCCCTATAGAGTTAAGTAATTTTTCGATGAGGCTATTAGCAGCACTCCAGTAAAATACTGAAAGGACATACAATCATCCTTTTATTTAAAATGTTTTTAAAGATAATTTGTTAACACAGTTGACCAGGCTGATACTTTTCTGGCCTGATCATTTTGTACTGCGTAGACGGTCTTTGTTGAGCAGTTTAAACACCCACAATAATAGTAACAACTTTCATTTACTGACCTGTAAGCTGGCTATGCCATTATCTCTCACATGCATAATAACGATATTTAATATAAGAAAATCTAGGTTCAGGTCCCCTAAATAACTTGCTTATGATCCCACAGAAAGTGGTGGAGCTGGGTTAGAAACCTGGGTCTTCTGGCTCAGAGCCCCAACTCTCTTCATTGTGTCATGATTTCTTTCATAAATAAATAACTTAGCAGAACTCTTCTTTATGTGGTGGCCTTATTCCTTTTTATTTCCAGCTGTTAGCTATATCATTTTCCTGCTTAATTTATTCATACTATTTATTTCACTTTCAAATTCCTCCTGTCTTTTAGACTTCAGTTTGAGCTCTACTTGCCCTTAGAGACAGTCCCTTGCTACCTTCCTTTTCCCCATCCATATAAATGAGCATACTGGCTTTCTCAGAAATCCTCTTGCAATTAATGTTTGTGCCACATAAGTATGGAGCTTTCCTATTTTATAATTATTTCATGTAGGTTTTATTTTTTGGATAAGATTATGAACTATAAAATTAGTGTTAAAGACCATGACTGCATGACAGGTTTCGATTTTTCCATAATTTTAGTAATGAAGAGTACAGAAATAATTTCCATGGATATAAACTTAAAGGGTTAAGAAATAAGTTAATATGTAAGGATAATACATTCTTACCATTGGATTAATTCTAAGTGTGTCTTCTTGTCTTTTCAGTATATTTGCTATTTTCCCCCCACTGAGTAGAGGTCTCTTTCTATTAGTTACACATAGGAATCCTTCTTTGCCTTCCTTTTCTTCCTTCACATTGTATTTTGGGAAACATTTTAAACTAATCTTGTGCTTGGCTTCCTTACCGGAAAGTAATTTACTTAAGTGTATTTTGTTCATAATTGTCTCTTTCCATGATTTTCACTGTATATAATTTAAAATAAAATGAACTGTTTGAAAGATTATTTTTTCTGATGTATGATGAGTAGTAGTCAAGGGAGAATGATCTTCATGATTGTTAAAAATCAGTTTTAGCAAATGCTGCCTTAATTTTAGACATTACCTTAACGTTTTTAGCAATACCATAATGTTATGAAAGAATAGCCATTGGTATAATTTTAGATGAAGTATTAGGAATTAAAATTTGAGTTTCTTTAAAATTACCTTGATAAAAGCAGTTAGCTTATGCTTTGTATACTTCCTCTTTGAAATAAGAAGTGGAATTATTACTTTAAAAAGACCTTTATGGTCTATTCCTAGCCAATTTTTTTTCGTATTAACAGAACAAATACACTTCTGAGTACCACTACCTCATGTGGAGATTGTGCTTTGTCTTCTACTAGTTATAAGAATTCAGCAGTTCTGACTTTGGTTCTTCATTAGACACACTCATATATGCACATAAAAATCCCTTAAAACCAATGTCTAGGCTCCACCCCAGACCATTTAAATTTGAGTTTTTATAAGTTTGACTTGATCATATGTATTTTTTAAAAGGGCTCCAGTTGATTCTACATTTAGGGTTAATAACAATTGCATTAAATCAGTAAGCCTTCATGTTTGTTCATCTGGGTATCTAATTTATGAGCTATTTATTTGATTTGGGTGATTTTCTTTTTCATTTGAGGAAAAATACAAATTTATTTTAAGTGACTTTATACTGTTTCATGATGAAATTGTGTTTTCATTGGAATTATTAGAGTAAACTATTTTTTTTCCCTCTTGTATTCTTCATAAGATCCAGGGAACTGGAGACATTGTCATTTCAAATGCGTATGTGGATCTTGTGCCAACATCAGATGTTTTAGCTAAGACACCCTCTGAGGTAGGTTATAAAAACTGGTATCTGGGTCATTCCTGATTTATGAATTTCAGTTATGATTACTTTAGAAAATTAAGAGCTGTGAAAGATTCTTAATTCTTGAACTGAATGACATTAGTTCCAAGCTGATTGGAATAAAAGGAATGTTTTGACAATTTATGAATTAAAAAAAAACTTTTCTTAGAGGGCTCAGTGGGGTGTCTTTCAAGAGCAAATAATTTTCTAGTTTTAGAGTAAGTAAACCTGTTTAATCAGAAATCTTTAGCAAACAATATTTTGGAGAAAAACATGAAAAAGTTAAATATTCTATACCTTTTCTTGATTTAAAGATTTGTACAAAGCTTTGTATGCAAAAATAAAAACAATAGCCTGTATTACCTAGTAAAACATTTGTGTTATTCTTTATTAACATGCAGAGACTTCAAATAAAAGGGTCTATATTCCGTCTCCAAAATACTAACTTTGTAATGTTTGGGTATTCATATCCATGATCTTTAATTGTCTGTCATAAGCCATATTATCACATAAATAATATGAAAGTTAAAATCCCTTAAGAAGAATCTAAGATCAAAAACTTAAGAAGTTTTAGAGCTAGAAAGAAATTCAGGCCCCATGTAATTTAGTCCCATTTTACAAATAAAGAAACATGACCAGAGAAATTGATTGATTTGTCTGATGTCTTCTTGCCGAAGTTAGCTAGGACATTGGTTTTTCAGTTCCCAGTTTATTTTCGAAATATTATTTCTGAATTCTGGTAAAAGTAAGATCGTCTTATTAAGAAGACTGAGATTCTGGATGACATGAATAAATAAAAGGAAAATGGGAAAGAAGCCCGGTATGAAAAAAACTAGTTTGCCTTATTTATATGTAGAGTTTTGAAAAATCACCTTATTGCATATATACTTTGTGATCATTTTTTCTCTTGAGTCATTTTTGCAAAACTTGTAAAATTATATTCTCTCTTTGTGCTAGGGTGGAGAGCTTCAGAGCACCCTTGTATTTGAGGAAATAGGTCGCCGCCTTAAGGGTGTTGGGCATGAGATGGTAAAGAAAGTCAACGGTGTGTTTGAGTGGCACATAACTAAAGGTGGAAATATTGGAGCTAAGTGGAGTAAGTCATATCCCTGACTTTGTAATATAGTAAGGTAACTCTTGGTAAATAGAGATAAAGTTATAATTAAAGTTATAATTAAAACCTAGGAGGTCAGTAGACCTTACCTTCTTAGGTGAGTTGTCCTTCCTGGGCAGTGACAGGTTTCAAGACACTCAAAAACAGTGTGTTTAGAGATGCAGGGAATCAACTAAAATGAAAACATCTATCGTAAAGATTTCACTGTAATTCTTCAAAATAGTACTTCTAAACAGTCACCTGAGCTATAATACTGCTTTAACTAATCTTCAGATTCCTCTCAAACATAAAGTAAGTTCATCAGGTCAGATAAAAATATTTTTAAGTCATTATATTTTAACAGTTTAAAAATTTTCTTAATCCAAAAACAGTAATAATTTGGATTATCACCTCAGTTATCAGATTGCTATTTAAAAGTCTCTATTTAAGTGCCTTGAAAATCAGTTTGTTTTATTCCTCATTACAACTAAAATCACTAAATGCTCACTTAGGCCAAAATATTAGTGTATCACTAAATCAACTGAAACTTTTTGAAATAATCTTCTGTTGCATATTCCTAGAAAACATTTTGAATTGACTTTGAACCAGTTGATTTTGGTTCAATGTAAACAACTTTCTTTTTAATGTAACAGTTCCTGTTCCTCTTGTAGGCAGTGTACGTTCATTATATAAAATTTGATATGTAATATATAAAGAAGAAAATAAGGATATATAATCCCATACCCACAGCTAACATTTTGATGTTCTCTTGGAAGCCATTTGTGCTTATAGGAAGGTAATTCAGAAGGGGGATAAAGAAAGGCAAAACATAATATGTACTTAGTCCCCCCAGTTTCGAAGTGTCTAAATTTTTTCTGAATAACTTCATAGATCAGTATTGTATTTATAGGTGTCATCACTTCCCTTTATTTCTCCTTTCTGTCCTTCCATCTTTCTTCTTTCTTTTTCTTCTGTTGTATCCATGATGGAATTCATTTTCCCTATGGATGAAAGTATATTAGAAGTCGGGTTGTGAATATAAAGCACAGGACTTTTGAAGATACTGCTTAGGGAGAGGAATGAGATCTATGATCATGAGTGAGAAAAGGTGCTGGAACAGTGTACCAGAGTTGGCAGCAGAGAACTCTGTAGGGATTTGTAGTCTACAGGCGATTTGCTCTTGGCAAACAGTCATCTTCTTCAATATAGTGTCAATTTCCCTTATCTTGGTGACACTTTCCCTGTAGATAGTATTAGAAAGTATGCTTACATTTAAAAATTACCTTTAATTAACCTAGGCAAAGGGCTTTTCCTTATATTTCTGCTAGAAAAATGGAAATACTGGAAATTCATTAATAAGCACTCTGGATTTTTGTCAAGTATGTGTAGCTTTTCCTTGACCCTAAATTAGAAGTTTGCCACACCCACTTAGGGAGAGTGAAGCTATTACAGTGCCTTCAGTGTAGCGAGAGAAGCACGTTCAAGAGGCTGAAGGTGGACAAGTGGAATGGGGTTTCCTGGGTGACAGGTCCCACTCATATGGGAGGCAGTTAAAACTTCCTAAAATGTAATTTTGGCATAAAGCTCAATAAATGTTAGATAGAGAGCAATGAAGGTAATTTTAACCATGTTAGCCTGCCTGTTTCTGGAATATTTAATCCTTCTGACAAGAACAGTTAAGGAAAAAGTTAATTTCAATGTTTATTCACACTTGGGGCATTAAATATTTTATAAATAATTCACAGGTGTAAAAAATTAATTAGAATATATTTAAAAATAAATTTTGACTATCTTCCTATTGTTATGACAGAACCTTTGGTGAACTGAGGTATTTGAAAGGTGACTAGATTGTTATTCCTTTCCTATAACACCACCAGCGTACAGTGGTTTAAGTTTAGCCTCCCTCCTTTGTAGCATCTTTATTTGAACCTTAACCATAGACCTCCAACAACCTAAATAACTTCCTTATATTATTCTACATTAATTCACATTTAAAGTATCTGTTGTATAAACTTATCATTGAGGAAAACTATTATTGATTTGACTGTTCTGAAGAACTTCTTTATGAAAAATAGAGGATTTTCTGAAGTTTTCTAAATGACAGATAATGTATAATATAGAATAAGTACCACAGTAACTTGGAAACTGTAAGTGTCTGCATTTTGGTTGGTTGATTTTACTCTTATACTTGGAAGAAAAATAATACACATTGGCTTCTATTTTTCCTAGCTATTGACCTGAAAAATGATTCTGGAAAAGTGTATCAGGGCCCTGCAAAAGGCTCTGCTGATACAACCTTCATACTCTCGGATGAAGATTTCATGGAGGTAGTCCTGGGCAAGCTTGACCCTCAGAAGGTAATGTTCTTAAATATTCATTTATTCATGAGCATTGCTTCCTGTTTGACAGTTGCAGTTTGTTAGCTGACTGTCAAAATCTGGTTTGTAAGACAGATTCCTTACAACTCTGAAGAAGGCAACAGTTGATGCCAGTATCTGAATTGACAGATCATACGTTTTTTAAATAGAATTTCAACTGACACTTAAAAACTTAGTTTTGGGGTGAAATTCTTATTCAGCATACAGTAAAGCATATAAAGTAAAATAATCTAGACTTTATATATATATGACATTAGTTCAAAGGTGAAAAACCATTTTTTAGTAGATATTTTATAAAATTAGACATTCATTCCTGATATGTAAGGTTGAGAACTTGTCTTAATTGTCACTGAAAACTGGAAATGGATGGATTGGGCATAACAGCCAGTGTCTTTTCAAGGTGAGACATTTAGAGGCCTTTCAGTGGAAAATCATGATTACAAGAGTGCCCTCTCTGACCATCATTAGTTAATACTGTTCTGAAACTTTTGACCAATTCGCAAACATAATTAAAGTACCTGATATAGCAAGTAGCATGGGGGGTGAGGGGAGAATTTGTTATTTTCAAGTTATGATTATGTAGCTAGAAATGCTAAGCAAATGAACTGACTGATTCTCAGAATTAATGAGTTCAAACAAGTGGTTATGTGCACGGTAATTATTAAAAAATAGCTTTTACATAGCAGCAAAACCAACTAGAAGATATAGTTGAAAAAAAATGTTTATAATCATAAAGCAAACTTTAAACACAAGTGACTACCCTATCAAGAAAAGCACAGTGCTTATTTGAAGAGAACTAACAAGTTTATAAGGAACAGAGCAATTTGAATAAAGAGAAAATACACAGTTTTCCTGGGTAGAAAGACTGATTTATAAAGAATTGTGAAGTAGTATAGTGGTTACAGATATGCTCATTGGCATCAGATAAATACAAGTTTGAATCTTAGCTCTGCCACTCACTCTGTGAATCTCAATTTTCTCATTGGTTAAATGAATATAATAATTTAAATTGTCCCAAAGGATTATTAATTATGATAACTTAATACAGTAATATGTGTGAAGTGCTTAGTATGGTGCTTGATACCACATGAACCCTCAGGTATTTAGTTCTGTGTGTGGCTGAACAGCATTGTACCCCTACTCTGTAGAGCTTAGTTCTAGAGGGGAATGGAAAAGAAATATAATTTCAGGTAAGGTAGAGTAATGAGTTAGGCCACTCATTGGCAAATCTTTTCTGTAAAGGGTGACAAAGTAAATATTCTAGGCTTTTCAAGCCAGATGGTCTCTGTTGCACCTTCTCAGTTCTTTTTTCATTGCAGAGGTAAAGAGGCCAAGATAATATGTAAACTAATAGATGTGGCTGTGTTCTAGTAAAACTTGATTTATGAAAACAGGTATCAGACCAGCTTTGTCCAAAGGCAATAGTTTGCCACCTCCTGGATGAGGGTGTGATGGGATTGAGGAACTGTTCTAGATAGGGTTGTGGGAAAAGGCCTGAAAGAGAGCTGAACAAAGTGAGGAAGGAGGCAGGAGGCTAAGGAAACAAGCCATGCAAAGGCCTGAGGCAGGAGTGGCTGGGCTGGTTGGAGGAGGCTAGTGAAGTGAACAGTGGGGAGCACGGGGGAGGTGAGTGGGAGAGGTAGGCAGGGGCTACACTGCACAGGCCTGGAAGATCTTGGCAACGAGTTTAGATCTTCTGTGTGATAGGAAGCCCTTGAGCTGTGGAATGACAGCGTCTGATTTTTAAAGGCCATTCTGGTTGCTGAGTAGAAAATTGATTTGGGGGCAAAGTGGAAAACTAAGAGCTCTTTTTTAGATATATTTGATATGCCTATATATAAATATTAAATGTGAGATTAGGGAAACATTTATGTAATTGCCAGGAATATCAGACCTTTGTGGGTGAATGGATTCTGGGCGGTTGCATGGGCAATGATAGAGTATTACATCATTTCATATGCTTAAATCAGTACCATACAGAATGGAATTAAGTGTAAAAAATAAAAGCAGGAGAAAAACTTAATAAAAACTTAGGGATTTATTATCATTAATGATAATATTTAGATAAATTCTAATTAAAATCAGGGTTTTCTAAAACTTACTTGGGTCTGTTACCTTCTTCCACACCTCAGTGCTACATAACGTCACTTCAGTTACAAAAACTTTATCACTTGGTACATTACACTTTCCCTCCTTGCCACCAACTCTTGCCAACCTTGGTGGCTTCCTTTAAGATTCATAAAAATGACTTCTCTAACAAATGACTCTTCACTGATCTCATTTCTAATTATGTGTTACTCCATTCTGCATCAGCTTTAGCCCTGATTAGCAGTATGAAATGTACAACTTCAAATATCTGTTTCACAGTCTTACTATTTCCCATCCTCATCACCTACAGCTTCATTAACTTGTTACATTATTCCTCCTCCTACAGTGAAGCTTCACGGAGGCCTCCAGTTTGTTAAAACAACCACTTTCTATGCATCAGCTCCCTTCTGTCTTGTCTTCTCTCCCTGTTCAGCTTAGATTCCATGGTCCATCCTCAAAATCTCTCCTTTGTATCTCTCATCTTACCTGCCTGGAAAATGCCACCCTGTTTTAACTCTGCTTTTTGCCATCTTTGCACCTGTACCTGAATAGATGAACATGGCAGGAGGAAAGCCATAAAACAGGACAAATTTGCTTCCTTTTAAATTTTTGCTCAGAAGGCTCAAATAGTCTGTAAGCACCATTTAGCAATCTTACTATGATTCCCAGTAAGGTTCCATACCTCTTGTCTGAGATGACTATTTCATCCTTGTCTTCTCTAAACTCTTTTCTTCATGCGTCATTGAAAAAACAAAAGGCTTCAGATGAACACTTCACCTTCCCAGCCCCAGGTCTGTTCTGCCAGCATCTGCACCCATCTTAGGAAGTCTCCCTCTTCCTGCCAAAGACTGTTCCTTCCCTTCTATTCTGGGTATCTGCCCAGTGCCATTGTTGCTTCTCCCCTCCTCTCTTTGGTGCATCAGTGTCTTCCATTCCCCTACATAATTGTCCCTCAGTACATAGGCAAGCTGACATCTTGATTTTAAAGCCGACACCCTCTTTTGATATCAGATCTCTATCCAGCATGCTGTATCATTTTTCTTCTACTTTTCACAAAAGAACTATTTAAACTATCACTATCCAGTACATGTAATGTGAGCTGCATGTGTAATAAAAAATTTTCTAGTAGCCACATTAAAAAAATTAAAAAGAAATATGTGGAATTAATTTTAACAATAAATTGTATATAACCCCATACATTCAATTATCATTTTGACATGTAATCAGTATAAAAAATATTAATGAGTTATTTTGTATCTTTTTTTTAATACTGAGTGCAGTGTCTGCTTCAAACTTAACAGTGCCTCTCAGCCAGGAGTGACCATATTTCAGGAGCTCAGAATCCACATGTGCCCATGGCTGCCTTGTTGGGCAGCACAGGTAGAAACATTCCGTGTTGACTTTGCTCTTCCGCCACCTCTTAGATAACTTCCATAGCTATCACTCAAGATACTGTCCTTGTGAAGGTCACAGCTAACTTCTGTTTTGTCAAATCCAATAAATATTTTTCTGTCTCACCTTACTCGACCTTTGGTAGCATTAAGTTCAGTTAACCACCAACTAACTTCTTGAAATAACTTCATCCCTTGGCTTCATGACCCCACATTCTCCTGTTTGCCATCTCGGCCTTTGGGTATTCCTGATCTCCTTTGGGGTCATCTTCTATCCCCAACCATTAAATTTTGGTGTTCCTCAGGCTCATTTCTGGGCTCTCTTCTCTAAATAACCTTCTTTTTCTAAATGAGTTCATCCATTCTTTGGTGTTTAAAGCTATCTATATGTTGGCAACTCACAGATTTAAATGTCTCAGTTGGTGGTCTTCTCCGAGTTCCATAGTAAAATAAGCAAATTTGTACTTGACCTCTCTAATGGGAAATCTTACTGGTATTTCGAGCTTACTGTTTCCATTACAGAACACATGATTTACCTCCTTACCCTAGTCTTTTCCTTCCTAGTAAATGGCACCATCATCCACCTCCCAAAATTAATATGCACAGTAATATAACAATTGTCTTGGCTTCCTTCTGTACCTTTGTATCCTTTGTGTCCTTAATCCTGCCTGATCATTCTCCAAAATATATTGTGAATTCATCCCTTCATCACTGGGGATGCCACCATGGTCCAGGCCTGTGTCCCTCACCTGGCTGACTACACCAGCTTCCTGGCTGGTCTTACTGCTTCCAGCTTTTGCCACTCCAGCCTTCTGTTCTCCACAAGGGGGTCACAGTAACCCTTTAAAAACGTAAATCAAATTATAGGTCATTCACCTGATAAAAACCTCCAAGATTTCCTTTTGCACTTGGATACAATACAGACTACCTATTATCATGTCATGTGATGTTTTCCTTACTCAGCTTTCTAGCTTGTGTCACACTGCTTGCCTCATTTCTTATAATGCTAATTATATTTACATTGCCCTTCCTCTCAGTTACTTCCCATCAGCTTTTACTCCTTCAGTGTGTATGCATTTGTCCTTTCTGAAATTTCTACCTCCAGTTTTTTGCTTGGCTGGCTTTAGTGCTTCCAAAGTAGTTCCTTCCTGTTACAGTGTCTAACAGCATGTCTTCATAGCATTTTAATTACTTGTTTACATTCTATTTTTTGAATCTCCCTTACTGTAATGTTAGCTCCATGAGACCCACAAGAGAGATATCTGTTTTCTAGCCTAGAATATTGCCTAGTATACTGTAGACACTCAATTAATGCATGAGTAGATTAAAGCAAGGATAGAAATAAGGAACATCAGCTCAATAGCGGTAGTTCAGGCTATGTAGAAATTAAAAACGACTTCTGCATTTTAGACTCATAAGATTTTCCCATAAACCTAGAGAAAAATATAAAGAAGGTAATTGGCAGTATATTGGTATCAATAACCTATATAAAATTCTGAAAGGCACTAAGTCCTCCATAGAAAAAATGAGGAAAAGATACAGACCAGTAATAAATGAAAGAGGTAGAAATGACTAATGTACATAAGAATAACTATTAATGTTTCCGGTATCTACAAAATGCAAATTAAAACATGTCATTTTTGTCTCATATTTTCAAAGACTAAGAGAAGGGGATCGTTAAGGCTGGGGTAAGAGAATTCCCATGTAGCTGGAGGGAATATGTATTTGGTGAATGCTGGAAAGCACCATGGCAGAGGTTCACGGACTTTCTTCTCTCACGGCAACTGATGGCCTCAGCACTTTGTGCTCGGCACTCCTTGGACAAGAGAAATGACTAGTGGTTCAGTTTATTCAGTAGTTAGGTCCAAACGAGTAGTTTTTCGTGTCATGCTTTACTGAGGCTGCTTTTTTTCCCTCCCACGTTTAAAATGCTCAGTAGTGTCCCGGCGAGTCTGTTATGATGCCGCAGCACATCGTGGTGCAGTTTGGAAATGGGAGGTGTGGAAGCATGGCTGGGAATCTTAATTAAGAAATGTCATGATTTAGTAATTCTTCTGCTGGGAATCTAAGCCTAAGGAAGTAGATAGGAACAAAGATTTATGTACTGAGTTCGTCTGCTCAATAGCAACCATTAAATGCTGGTATATGTCCTTCAGAGGATTCGGTTCTTGTCTTGGGTTGTAGATCCCTCTCAGACTTCAGTACCTACCAGCAGGTCTTCTCTATGGGAATCGCAGACCATCATTTCTGTAACTGCCCAGTGAAAGCAGTCTTAGTTTTGAAATTCCAGTCTCCTACTTGAATACCTAGCGCTTGATCCTGATCTGGAATGAGTCCTGCCTTACTTTGTGGGGTAAAGAATTTAAGTAGTTTTTGTCGTTCCTCCAGCTGAGGATTTGCTTCTGAGATTAAGTTGCTGCTGGTTGATAAACAGGTGACAGTGTGGAGCAAAAAACACCTGACTTCAAGTCCTAGCCATACTTTTTGCTGGCTCTTTGGCATAGAGCAGGTTAAGTTCTCTGAAGGTCAGTTTTCTCATTTTCTCATCTGTTCAGTGCGGTAAGAATTGCTGATGTGCCCATTTCAACTTGACAGCTGTACTTTTCATGTGAGATCATGTCTGTAGGGCTGGTTTGTAATGTTAAGTATACATGGAAATTACTGTTTTTTCCATCTAGCTAAAAATCTAGGGACTTCTTTTTCAGTTTATACTCCAAATATTATTTTCTCAATAAGCTATGAAAACTGATGTGTTATTTTTATTTTAATGAGTGGGAATGACACTGAGCAAGAATTTAAGCAACTTGTACAAGTTTCTACATCAGGTCAGATACAGAGATGGTTCAGGAGATCTTAGTGTTTTCACATACCAGCCTTTTGCTTGGTACTAATGATGAGCTTAATACTCTAATCACACGTCAACCGCTAAGCTAAGCACTTTACACCCTATTTCTTTTGACTCGCACCAAAGCTGGGCTATTTAGGTCCTGTTGGTGTGCCCTTTACAGAAGAGCCCGGGGCTCACAGAGATGAAGTGATCTGCCCAAGCTCACCTTGTTAATAAGTGGTAGAGCCTAGATTTTAACCCTGGCATTTTGATGCTACAGCCCAGGATCTGTTCATCACTTTGTTACACTAAGTTTGTCATTATATGGCTTTCCACTTCATGAGGATGTAATTAATATTTTTAATACTCTTCTAAACGTTCTGAGTTGCATTTTTTTCTAAGTTGAATATTTTTATTGTTAGTACAGTAGAAGATTTTATTTATGGTCTCAAATTCGCCGTTAAGAACATAGACTAAGGACAGAGTATAGGTTGAAGCGGAACTCCCAGATCTGTCTAGTCAGATAAATTATTCTGTGGTTTTCTACAATACACAAGGAGTCTGTATATTTTCTTAGCTATCTGAAAACATGGGTGCAGTCTCTAATCATTAAACTTTCATTGCTAGATAACAGTTGCCTTTGTCGTCCAGAGTCATTAACTCAGTTGTATTCATTCTTAATAAGTTTTTTAAAAAAAGAAATTAAATTAACGTGGTAAAGGTTGGTGGTGTTTTTCTCCCCTCTCCTTTGCAGGCATTCTTTAGTGGCAGACTGAAGGCCAGAGGGAACATCATGCTGAGCCAGAAGCTTCAGATGATTCTGAAAGAGCATGCCAATCTCTGAAGGACACACATTATTAATAAAAAGAGAAAAATACTCTCTTCGCCCAAATATGTGAAAGTGATCAAAACTAAGATGTAGAGGAAATTGCTTCATATTTTCAGATGTCAGATAATTTTGCAGATTTTCATACTGTACTAATTTTTCACATTATCTTTATTTTTACAAGGAACTGTAAGCTGGCTCATAATTATCCTTCTGTTCTTAGATCTCTGTCTACATAATATAAAATTTTCACCCAGGACCGGTCTCTTTAGACTTGTGACAGCATTTGTAAGTTAAAAGGAAAATTAAATGGGTAAAGGCTACTTTGATCCTTTGGTTTTCTATTTTCTGTTCTCTAACTTATTGATACCCCAGTCTTAACATGAATTTTCTTCGATGTGTTCATTTTTCACTTTGCCATAATGGTATTCTGCTTTAAGGCAAGGGTAAGTTTTTTGTGGTCTCAGGTAGTTTTAGTTCTTCTGCCCTCTCTTTTGCTGGAATTCTTTACCTTCTTCCATACCTGCAAGTGAACTGAATACACAGCTTTCTCACTTAATCAGTAGTCTTACATCATAAAGGTGTCACAAACAAGTACTGTTGTATTACTGTTCTCCCCAACATTTAGGTCAGGTGGTTTGTGGTGAGGAGGTGCTCTTCTGATGGTTTGGCTGCAGAATTGAGCAGCACCTGGGGTGCTGGGGTCAGCGATGGTTGGAGTTTCATATTCACACTCATGTGCCCCTGGTGGGTGTCACAGAGTGAGTTCCCTGGGAAGCTGACTTTGAGATACCTGGGCAGGAAATGGAGCTGGAAATATTCCTGGGATCTGTCTTTTGGATTGTGGTGGGGCCAGGGAGTGGTGAGCAAAGGAAACAGGTCTTGGCAGAGGGAGAAGTTAGGCCGGTGCAGTTCCCACAAGGCCTCAGCCAGTCCTTTGGGGAGTGCTGTGGCTGGGATGGCCCTTCAGAATTGTCCTGAGCTAATGAGTCATTGATTATGGCCTACCCTGCAAAGGGGCATGGTGATGGGCAGAGCAGCAGAGCAATTCCTGTAGTGTGCTGATAGTCAATTGATAATTTCCCAGCAGCTGGGGGAATATGTCTTCAGTCCAGAATAGGGCTTCTGGAAGTGTGGCACAGGACCTTTACTTCAAGGAACAAGAGTGAGGAAACTGGAGTTTAGGGGTCAGGGGAGAACGTGTCAGAAATTTGGCATCGTACTATTTAACACAATGATAGAACATAGTAGAGGACCTCAATATATTATTGTTAATTTAATGAATGAATAGGATATGTAGAAGGCATAGAAGAAAACTTAGCTATTTGGCAATTACGCCTTAGTCTCATGTACTCTGCATGGTAAAACCAACTTTAGTTCAGAATGAGCCATTGTTCTGACAAATTGAATCTTCTCCCTGGGTGATTTCATCTACTGCCCTACCTTCAGCCATCTCCTGAGTGCTGGTAACTGAATGTGTGTCTTCAGCTCTGCTCTCTCCCTAATTCCATAGTTCCACCCACAGTTCCAAATCATTAGTAGGCTGTTGTCCTGAGTTACTACAGATGCATCTCCAAAGTAAGCGTGATCTTCCTTCTTACTTCTGCTCCTACTCTTATCGTCTTAGTTAAGAACATCACCTTTTGCTGAGTTAAACTAAGAAACCAGAGGCGACTTCTGGGAAGATGGCGGCGTGAGCAGGGCGGCAGAAATCTCCCAAAACCAAATATATTTATGAAAATACAACAAATACTACTATTCCTAAAAGAGAGACCAGAAGATATAGGATGACACCCAGCCTGCAGCTACACCTGAGAGGACTCAGCACCCCACGAAGTGGGTAAGATACGGAGCCGTGACCTGGCAGGACCCGAGTACTCCCCCACCCCAGCACACTGGCAGAGCGGGGACGGAGTGGAAGCACAGGCCCGCCAAATAACCAGTCCTGGTGATCTGCGCCAAGAGCACTGACACACTTCATGCGCTGTATCGGAGATTGGAGAGACAGAGGTGCAGGATCCAAGACGGCAGGTGACTCAGCCGGTTCCCCAGGACAAAAGAAAAGTGTGTGCTTTTCTAGTGGTCTTAAAGAGACAGGGGCCCAACGGAGGAGCAGGATCGTCCCAATGCACTCAGCCCAGCAGGCTGGGAGTCCTGGGGAATTTCAGTCCCCTTGAACTGTGGCTGGGAAAAGCAGTTGCACCGAGACGTCCCACAGAAATCAGCAGTCTCCCATTTGTTCCCTCCCCAGCCAGAGTCACAAAGGGCCCAGCGGAGCGGCGTGGCCCGGCTGAGGGACCACGGCTGCGGAATAATGGAGCAGCAGCGCCACCTACAGGATCCTTACAGAAACTACACCCGGCGAGCTTTTTTTTTTCTCTCATTTTCCCTTTCTTCTTTTTTTCTTTTTCTGACCACTTCTATCGCCATGAAAAGACACAGGAATATGGTACAAACAAAGCTTACCCACACAACCCCAGAAGAGACAACCCCAGAGAGGGAGCCTGATGGGATGGACATGCACAATCTTCCTGAAAAAGAATTTAGAATAAAAGTCATAACCATACTGATGGATCTACAGAGAAATATGCAAGAGCTAAGGGAGGAAGTGAGGGAAGTGAGGAAAGACAATGCAGAAATGAGACAAGCCATAGACGGGCTTAGCAGCAGACTGGACGATATGTAAGAGACTGTTAATGGAATAGAAATCAGAGAACAGGAATACAGAGAAGCTGAGGCAGAGAGAGATAAAAGAATCTCTAAGAATGAAAGAATTTTAAGAGAACTGTGTGACCAATCCAAACGGAACAATATTCGCATTATAGGAGTACCAGAGGAAGAAGAGAGAGAAAAAGGGATAGAAAGTGTCTTTGAAGAAATAATTTCTGAAAACTTCCCCAAGCTGGGGAAGGAAATAGTCTCTCAAACCATGGAAGCCTACAGATCTCCCAACACAAGGGACCCAAGGAATACAACACTAAGATACATAGTAATTAAAATGGCAAAGATCAAAGATAAGGACAGAGTATTAAAGGCACCTAGTGAGAAAAAATATCACCTACAAAGGAAAACCCATCAGACTATCATCAGACTTCTCAACAGAAACCTTACAGGCCAGAAGAGAATGGCATGATATATTTAACATTATGAAACAGAAGGGCCTCGAACCAAGAATATTGTATCCAGCACGATTATCATTTAAATATGATGGAGGGATTAAACAATTTCCAGACAAACGAAAGTTGAGAGAGTTTGCCTCTCATAAACCACCACTACAGGATATCTTAAATGGACTGCTCTAGATGGAAGCACTCCTAAGGCTAAAAAGATGTCACCAGAGAAAATAAAATCATAGCAAAGAAAGCAGACCATCCAAATACTAACTAAAGGCAAAGCATAAAACACCTAGTATATAAAGAATGGAGGAGGAAGAATAAGAAGGGAGAGAAATAAAGAATCACCAGACTGTGTTTACAATACCTTAACAAGAAAGTTAAGTTAGATTGTTAGATAGTAAAGAAGCAACCCTTGAACCTTTGGTAACTACGAATATAAAGCCAGCAATGGCAATAAGTACATATCTATTGATAATCACCCTAAATGTAAATGGACTGAATGCACCAATCAAAAGACACACAGTTACTGAATGGTTGAAAAAGCAAGACCCATCTATATGCTGCTTACAGGAGACTCACCTTAAACCCAAAGATATACACAGAATAAAGGTGAAGGGATGGAATAAGATATTTCATGCAAAAAACAAGGAGAAAAAAGCAGGTGTTGCAGTACTTGTATCAGACAAAATAGACTTCAAAATGAAGAAAGTAGCAAGAGATAAAGAAGGACATTACATAATGATAAAGGGGTCAGTCCAACAAGAAGATATAACCATTTTAAATATATATGCACCCAAAACAGGAGCACCGGCATATGTGAAACAAATATTAACAGAATTAAAGGAGGAAATAGACAGCAATGCATTCATTTTAGTAGACTTCAACACACCACTCACTCCAAAGGACAGATCAACTAGACAGAGAATAAGTAAAGACACAGAGGCACTGAACGACACACTAGAACAGATGGACCTAACAGACATCTCCAGAACTCTGCACCCAAAAGCAACAGGATACACATTGTTCTCAAGTGCACATGGAACATTTTCCAGAATAGACCACATACTAGGCCACAAAAAGAACCTCAGTAAAGTCAAAAATACTGAAATTCTACCAACCAACTTCTTAGATCACAAAGGTATAAAACTAGAAATAAATTTTACGAAGAAAACAAAAAGGCCCACAAATACATGGATACTTAACAACATTGTCCTAAATAATCAATGGGTTAACGACCAAATCAAAACAGAAATCAAAGAATATATGGAGACTAATGACAACAACAACACAAAGCCACAACTTCTGTGGGACGCAGCAAAGGCAGTTCTAAGAGGAAAGTATATTGCAATCCAGGCCTATTAAAGAAGGAAGAACAATCCCAAATGAATAGTCTAAAGACACAATTACTGAAATTGGAAAAAGAAGAACAAATGAGGCCCAAAGTCACCAGAAGGAGGGACATAATAAAGATTAGAGAAGAAATAAATAAAACTGAGATGAATAAAACAATAGAAAAAAATCAATGAAACCAAGAGGTGGTTCTTTGAAGAAATAAACAAAATAGATAAACCCCTAGCCAGACTCATTAAGAGAAAAAGAGAATCTACACACATAAACAGAATCAGAAATGAGAAAAGAAAAATAACGATGGACCCCACAGAAATACAAAGAATTATAAGAGAATATTATGAGAATTTATATGCTAACAAGCTGGAAAACCTAGAAGAAATGGACAACTTCTTAGAAAAATACAACCTTCCAAGACTGACCAAGCAAGAAACAGAAAAACTAAACAGACCAATCACCAGCAACGAAATTGAAATGGTAATCAAAAAACTACCCAAGAACAACCCCCCCGGGCCAGATGGATTCACCTCTGAATTCTACCAGACATATAGAGAAGAAATAACACCCATTCTCCTTAAAGATTTCCAAAAAGTACAAGAGGAGGGAATACTTCCAACCTCATTCTATGAAGCCAGCATGACTCTAATACCAAAACCTGGCAAAGACCTCACCAAAAAAGAAAATTACAGACCAATATCCCTGATGAACATAGATGCAAAAATACTCAAAATATTAGCAAACCGAATTCAAAAATACATCAAGAGGATCATACACCATGATCAAGTGGGATACATCCCAGGGATGCAAGGATGGTACAACATTCGAAAATCCATCAACATCATCCACATTAACAAAAAGAAGAACAAAAACCACATGATCATCTCCATAGATGCTGAAAAGACATTTGACAAAATTCAGCATCCATTCATGATTAAAACTCTCAACAAAATGGGTATAGACAGCAAGTATCTCAACATCATAAAGGCCATATATGACAAATGCACAGCTAACATCATACATAACGGCGAGACACTGAAAGCTTTTCATCTAAGATCGGGAACAAGGCAGGGATGCCCACTCTCCACTGTTATTCAACATAGTACTGGAGGTCCTAGCCACAGGAATCAGACAAAACAAAGACATACAAGGCATCCAGATTGGTAAAGAAGAAGTCAAATTGTTACTATTTGCAGATGACATGATATTGTACATAAAAAGCCCTAAAGACTCCACTCCAAAACTACGAGAACTAATGTCTGAATTCAGCAAAGTGGCAGGATACAAAATTAACACACACAAATCTGTTGCTTTCCTATACACTAACGATGAACTAAAGGAAAGAGAAATCAGAAAAACAATTCTATTCAAAATTGGATCAAAAAGAATAAAATACCTAGGAATAAACCTAACGAAGGAAGTGAAAGACCTGTATACTGAAAACTACAAGACACTCCTAAGAGAAATTAAAGAGGACACTAACAAATGGAAATGCATCCCATGCTCTTGGCTAGGAAGAATAAATATTGTCAGAATGGCTATACTACCTAAAACAATCTACAGATTCAATGCAATCCCTATCAAACTACCAACAGCTTTCTTCAATGAACTGGAACAAATAATTCTAAAATTCATATGGAACCACAAAAGACCCCGAATAGCCAAAGCAATCCTGAGAAGGAGGAATCAAATAGGGGGAATTATGCTCCCTGACTTCAAGCTCTACTACAAAGCCACAGTAATCAAGACAATTTGGTATTGGCACAAAAACAGACCCACAGACCAGTGGAACAGAATAGAAAATCCAAACATTAACCCAAACATATACAGTCAATTAATATTTGATAAAGGAGCCTTGGATATACAGTGGGCAGATGATGGCCTCTTCAGCAGCTGGTGTTGGAAAAACTGGACAGCTACATGTAAGAGAATGAAACTGGACTACTGTCTAACCCCATACACAAAGGTAAACTCAAGGTGGATCAAAGACCTGAATGTAAGTCATGAAACCATAAAACTCTTAGAAAAAAACATAGGCAAAAATCTCTTGGACATAAACATGAGCAACTTCTTCATGAACATATCTCCCCGGGCAAGGGAAACAAAAGCAAAAATGAACAAGTGGGACTATATGAAGCTGAAAAGCTTCTGTACAGCAAAGGACACCATCAGTAGAACAAAAAGACATCCTATAGTATGGGAGAATATATTCATAAATGATGTATCTGATAAGGGGTTGACATCCAAAATATATAAAGAACTCACACACCTGAACAAACAAAAAGCAAATAATCCAATTAAGAAATGGGCAGAGGACATGAATAGACACTTCTCTAAAGAAGAAATTCAGATGGCAACAGGCACATGAAAAGATGCTCCACATCGCTAATCATCAGAGAAATGCAGATTAAAACCACAATGAGATATCACCTCACACCAGTGAGGATGGCCAACATCCAAAACACAAACAACAACAAATGTTGGCGAGGATGTGGAGAAAAGGGAACCCTCCTACACTGCTGGTGGGAATGCAAATTAGTTCAACCATTGTGGAAAGCAGTATGGAGGTTCCTCAAAAAACTCAAAATAGAAATACCATTTGACCCAGGAATTCCACTCCTAGGAATTTACCCTAAGAATGCAGCAGCCCAATTTGAAAAAGACAGATGCACCCCTATGTTTATCGCAGCACTATTTACAATAGCCAAGAAATGAAAGCAACCTAAGTGTCCATCAGTAGATAAATGGATAAAGAAGATGTGGTACATATACACAATGGAATATTATTCAGCCATAAGAAGGAAACAAATCCTACCATTTGCAACAACATGGATGGAGCTAGAGGGTAGTATGCTCAGTGAAATAAGCCAGGCAGAAAAAGACAAGTATCAAATGATTTCACTTATATGTGGAGTATAAGAACAAAGAAAAAACTGAAGGAACAAAACAGCAGCAGACTCATAGAACCCAAGAATGGACTAACAGTTACGAAGGTGAAAGGGACTGGGGAGGATGGGTGCAACGGGAGGGATAACGGGGAAATGGGCATTACGATTAGCACACACAGTGTAGTGAGGTGTGACACGGGAAAGGCAGTATTTACAGAGAAGACAAGTAATGATTTTATAGCATCTTATTACGCTGATGGACAGTGACTGTAATGGGGTATGTGGGGGGGACTTGATAATAGGTGGTCTAGTAACCATAATGTTGTTTAAGTAATGTACATTAACGATACCAAAATAAAAATAATTAAAAAAATAAAGAACCAAGGTTTATTATTCTACCTTTAATGTTCAAAGATTGCAAAGGTTTTCTAATTGTTTATCAAAACAGTTTCTCATGCTTAAAATCTCAATAATTTGTCTAAGTATTTAAGAAAATGAGATCTTACTATTAAAAGGACTAAAAGCTAAGCTTTGCTAACAACTGTGTAACCTTCTGTATTTGCCTTTAAAATCTTTTATTGTCATTCTGGTTAAATAGATAAGTATTATTTCATGGTGAGTTATGATTCTATTTAGTCTATTTAGGCAAGTGCCTTAAAAATTTTCTGACAGTTTCCCAAAGTCAAATTCAAAACAGTGTTTTTACCTCTAGTTCATTCTGATATTTTCCAGAGGACCCCTGGAACATGTCAGAGGAATTTTTTCTCCTCATTGGAGAAAATATTTGGCTAATTTGCCTTGTTTTGTTTATCTAATACATATTTTACCTAGAAAGCACTGTAAAAAAGAATGAAGCTAAACTTTGTTACTGAATGTTTTATGTTACAAAAATATCTGAATTTCCTTATGTCAACTATCTTAACAGTAAGCTCTCATCAGATCTTTAACCATTGTCATTTGTAAGTGTTTTGTCATTTATAGTCATGGTTTTATTACTCTTAAACTAGTAAAGAACTAAATTCCAGCAGAGCAAGTATCCAAAACTAATAAAGAAGTAGACTCTAACAGAGCAGGTATTAGTTACATTGGATTAAGTAAACTAAAGAAAATGATTTTGTGGCTTTTTGTTTTAAATGTTATTGATAAAGTGTTTTAAGCTTTTTCTCTTAAGCTAACAGTTTAGTAAATGACAATACTTTTATGAGCAGAATTGAAACATTTATCTTTCTCTCTACCTGACCCTTCCCGAATTTAAAAACTTTCAGTGAGTATTTTTATATTTTATAGCAGTATGTTTATTTGCATAAGCTCAATAAGAATCTGCTTTCCATGTAACAGGACTAATTAAAAACACTGGTTATATTACCAAGACTTTGTTTTGACTGGAATGTCATACCTGAGAGACATGTGTGTAAACTCAGATATGAACAGACGGCTTTAAGGAACTAAGGTTGACTTTACAGAGCAAACAGAGCCCCTTGGAGGAGCTGGCCTGGTACCTTGCTTACAGGGTTCCCAGCAGCCTTACCAGGTGTGTAAGGAAAGTCACTTCCTGGCAGTGCAGGAACCTCAGAAATGTCTTGGGAACCTCAAGAAGAGAGGAATTCACCGAAATCTACAGGTACTGCAGGCAAAACCTGATGACAACTCTGGCTTGGCTTTCTGGCCTCAAGATGCCTTTAAAAGTCCAATCTGAAATTCCTTATAAATAGTTCCAGCAAAGCAAATTTAAAACATCAATTGCTCTTCTTGCTGCACTTAGGCAAATAATCAAGCCAAGTGTTAATTATTTTCTTAATCTAGTTACTTCTAATAAAAATGAGGGTGATTTTAGAAAAAAGTACTGTTTAAATAATGCAGCCTTATCTATACTAAATCCTAATACTAGTCATTGGGATGTGGACTAGATCCAGAATTCTAGTTTCCCCAAAATATCTAGCTATGATTCTCCAGATGTTTTAGTTTTCTCCCATCATTTCAATTAAAATTTTACTGTTTCTAGTCCTCATATTCATCCATGCATTCTTAGTCTTGTCAAGTTGCTCCAGAAAGGAAAATCCAACTCCAGGTATTGCTACTTGACCTAATAACACAATTTGTTCTATCTTGCCTAGAAGCCATAAAACTGAAAATAGCAATAAAAATGGAACCCAAGATGGAAGTGCCAATCTGAGGCCCTCTCAACTGACCACTGATGGAGACCTAACTGCACCCTTTATGCACCCCCTCTCAGCATGAAGCAGCCAGAGCAGTCATCGCCCCTTTTCCCTGGCAGCAGCTAGTGTCTCTATCTGTAGAGGGGGGAATGAGACAGGGACCTTGAGCTTAGACAGAATTGGGTGAGGGCCTCTGGAAAAAGCAAGGCAGGATATTTGCAGTCAGAGCAATGTAACTATATGCAAGGAAACCCCCTACCAAAACTCTGTGTTAAACATTAAGCTCTAGGGTCATTCTTCAGTGAGATCAGTTAAAGCTCAAAAGGCCAGGAGCAACTTGGCCTAGAATTTTTGAGTGTTCCGCAAATAAAGAAGGGTATCTCAGCATAACCCCATGACTTCACTGTAAACAGCCCTAGCAGGCATACAACACCCCAGCCCACCTTAGGGGCAGGGCAGGAGGTACAAGTCCGCACCCTAAGCCCTCTCTTCACATTATCAAGGTATATGTGGCGTGGGATGCACCCTTCCTGCTCTAACAGATTATCCCAGAAATAGTCATGAAAGACTTCTCCGAGCTCTGCTGTCTGATTGTGATGACAACTTGAAGCTTTTAGATCCCACTTCTGTTGCAGTTGGAGCTGCATTCATCCTGCTGGTTCCTGGACTTGTCAGTAAAATGCAAAAAGAGATATCTAAGCTGGCATGTGTATATAGTAAGACAACAAATTTGACTGCTTCTGTATTATCTGAACTCAAACAAGAGCTAGGAGAAGTGCGAGTTGTGGTGCTTCAGAATTGGGCTACTATAGGTTATCTGCTGTTAAAAGAACATATGGATGGGATGTGAACAGTTTCCGGGAATGTGTTGTTTTAATTTGTCTGATTTTTCTCCAACTATTCAAAATCAATTAGATGATATCCATCATATTGTCAATAAGTTTTCACAAATGCCTGGGTTACCTAACTGGTTTTCTTGGTTTCATTGGATATGGCCGGTAATTGTAGGTCTGCTTTTGCTATGTATCTGCATTCTTGTTCTGTTAATGTGTGTATGTAATTTAATTAGTAGTTTGTTAAAACCTATACATGCTTATGTTACTCTACAGGAAATTATGTCTAACAAATAATCAATCTTCTCATATTTTTTTCCGTTTGCTACTTCTATAGCTTTTCTTCTTCCTTCCTAAATACAGTTCTTTACTAGAATTCATGCCTCATACTTAAAATTACTGTGCATCATAATCCTTTCAACTGCAAAGATACCTCAAGATAAGCGCTGGACATAGAGGCCATGGGGCATAAATCTGCAAAGAGGTGGAAAACTAACCTTTTTGAAGAATATTACTTCTCTTTCACTTACCAACCTTACATCTCCCTGTATGGCCCCGGAAGATGGCTGGTTAGCCAGAGACGGGTAAGATTCCTCAAGGGAGGAACAACCTAAGACAGGCACAGTCGCAGGGGGACTATCAGGTGAGAAATTGGGGGCCAACAGAGGTGAGGCTTAGAACCCCACCCCCCAGTTTTGAGAGAAATCTGCACCCGTGGATGTTTTGTTGCCCTTGCCCAGCTGAGATCAAAATTCAGTCTATAGGCATAGACCTGCTCACCTGCAATTACCTTCTAATTGCACTAAATTTATTCTCTATCTTTATTTTACTTCACATAAATTCAAGAAGTAGACTTTTATTTTATACTGCAGAAATGTGGAGAAGTAAACTATGTTAAAAGCCTTCTGTTAGAAACTGTCTACTTGCTATATTCTTTATTATACCTATCCACTACTTAAAAGAAAAGGGGGAAATGTGGGATTAATGGGATTAATACATAAATCAAGTAATATAGAAATCAAATGTACAAATACACATGACTTGATTGTTTTCCTATAACTCTTGATGCATGATCAAAAACAATGATTAGAACCAAAACAGTTCCTACAACTCGTGACCGCCCTCACAGGGTTTCAGTATCCTTGAGGAGCGTCACGTCCTTGGGCTAGACTCAAGACCAGATAATGATGTTTATGTTCATTTTAAGTTAATTTGCTCAATAAATATGAGAAGTGCCTTTTCAACATTACTCTTGCGCTGTTAAGTCTCTAGTCCTCTGGCTGGTCCTTTCAGATCTTCAATATCTCATCGTGTCTCCCCCCTTATCTGTGGGTCAGAAGCAGGGAGGGACCGACACTCAAGACTATAATTTATTACATCAAAACAATACAAACAAAATCTGAAAAAGGGAAAGGCTGCATGGAATGAAGGCCTTAAGAAACATGCTTCCATGCAATCTTTCCCTGTAGACTTACACAGGACACGCTTAATTGCTCCAGCATCATATTGTGACAACACATGTGAAATGTCCACCAAGACTCAGAGTCTAGGGTTTTAACTGAGAGGCTGGTCACATAGGCTGCTTCTGCCAGAGCACATGCCAGAATTCTAGACTCTTTGAAGGAAAGCAGGCATGTAACATAAACCACATGGTTTGCACCACTGGGCATAGGGTGCTACTCAGAATTCTCTGCGAGGAAAGGGTAGGGTCATTCCTGGAATCCAAGCTCCCAGATGTCAGCCAAGGGGCAACCTTGCAAGCCAGCCTCTCTAAGGGCTGCAGTCTCGGGTCTGCCATGTCACTTCTCTTCTGCACTAATGGGATCATCTTCGTCCAAACTACTTGGCTGGAGAGCAGATTGATGGTGGTATCAGAAGAAATGAGGGAGAGCCAGATGCCTACGTCCTCCCCCAAGGCTCTTCTGTTCTCCTAAACTGCTTTTTTACCTCATTACCTGCTCAGAACCTCTATATCCTTAGGCGTCCCAAGTGTGTTGCCTGTGTGAAGCTGTTCTTAACTATCACTGGTGGACAGTCTCAGACTGCTCACGGGACTTTGTATATATATTTTAAAGCAAACAGTCTGAGAAAGATTATAGATTGGAGAGAAATAGATTTAAATAATAATTTAACAAAAATACTACCCCAACACTAACTTCATCCTTTAAGAGGTCAACAATTATAGCAGAAAAGTAATTTCTACTGAGAAATTACTAAATTTAGGAACCTCAAACACTGAAAGTTGTGGAAAGTGATTTTCTGAAGAGCAAAACTTTTTAGGTCACTATGGACTAAGCTGTTTTAAAGGGGAGAGGAAAGAAAACCTAATCCCATAAATAGGCAAAATAGGAAAATTACAGACCTTGGCTAAAAATGAATCTAGATTCGTATTATACCATACATGCAAAATAGTGGCTGAATTTCCCTAGTAAGTGACATCTGGATACCAGGGTTATCAAAGCTTCAAAAATAAAAAGATACTTGAGGCAGTAAAAGGTTGAGGCACTAAAATTCAAAATGTACTCAACTAAGAGCTGTTTATAGCCTTATCCAGAAATTTTTTTTAGTTGTAGTTGATACACAATATCTATTGGTTTCAAAGTATACAACATAGTGATTCAACAGTTATATAATATTAAATGCTCACCCCAATTAGTTACAATCTATCAACATAGAAAGATGTTACAGAACTATTGACTATATTTTCTATGCTGTACTTCTCATCCCTGTGACGAATTTATATTGTGACTGAGATTTTGTGCCTCTTTATCCCCTTCACCTATTTTACCCACCCACCCAAACCCCTCCCCCATGATAACCAGCAGTCTCTTCTAGGTGTCTGAGTTCACTGCATTTTTCAGAACCAATCTTTTAAGAAACTTGATTGCGTAACTTTTGAGTCCACAGCTGACTAGAATAAAATAAAGAAGTAGACAGAGCCATGTGTTCAGGGAAGCATTGGTGGGGGAGGGGGTAAGATGGGGGTGGTGTTTGAAAGTAACATGGACGAAGACATAAAATTAAACCAGAAAACGGACTAAAAAGTATCACTTCAGTGTCATTTGAAGGGAGGTTGGACATCTCTATATTCCTGAATCTCTTTTGAAGTTACATGTCAGTAAACAACAATGATGAGTTAAGGCAGGGGTTGGCAAACATTTTCTGTAAAGGACCTGATAGTAAATATTTTGGGCTCTACAGGTCACATCTGGTCTCTGTAGCATGTTCTTCTTTGTAAAAAAATGTAAAAACCTAGACAAAAAGAGGCCAGGGCTGTAGGGTGGGGCTTGGGCCTAGGTGTTAAATGCTGGTTTAGTAAACAGGATGTTAAACAGTCATCTTAATTTGCCCTAACACTTGCCTGAGTCTGAACAGCCCTCTCACCCCCACTCCCAGCAGTTCAACCTCTCAGGTACAGCTCACACAGCTGGAGCCCTGCTCTCATGCCCTGGCTGTGCCCTCTTTCAGGGAGTGGCCCTGCCAGCTGCTCAGTTTTCCAAACCAGCAACTTGAGCATCAGCTTTGTTTTCCCTTCTCATCCCCATCAGCATTCATGGACCACTCTATCTACACATGGGCCATGCTCTATCTATACAGGACTGTGGTAGACATTTCACTTCTGAGTTGTTTCCTTACACCTTTTAGTTGGGGAATTGCTGGGTCAAAGGGCAAGAGCAGCTCATAGACAGTCCTTTGTAGCCACAAGGATCCATTTGACCTCATCTCACTGGCAGGTGAGGAAAGGGGAGCAAACACCAGTGTGTTTTTCCCTATTAGGCACATTATCAGAATAACCAGTCCTGTTCACAGAGTATGCCATAAGAAGATAGGTACTCCTGTATGTTGAAGTGATTTGAATCTTTGGTCTCTCGGGATCATCACCTGAAGTTGGCGCTCAGTGGCAACCACATCCCAAGGGAGGAAGTCTGCACAGTGGGAGTCTGTCACTGTGGACTGCAGATTGGGAAAGTAGAAAGAGGGGTGTTTGGTACCACTACCTTCTGGCCCCCTGTTCCCTGTAAAAATAGGCCTCTTGTCCTCTTCCTGGTTAAGAGTACTCCATTTTCTTGGCCTCAGGAGGTGAGTTAGGAAGCTTGGAGCAAACCATTTCTCTTTACTCTTCGCCCTTCATATGGGAGCTCTTCAGAAGCATGGTTTTTGTTACATGTAATCCCTAAATGACAATTTTTAAGACCACCATGGATAGTCAATCAATGAATATTTATTGGACTCCTAACGTGTACTGGACATTGGACATTCAGATGTGAATAAAGAAGAAAGAGTATCAGACTATAAGATTTTGATTGCATTGAATGAGTGAATCCAATTTTATTGTGACTTCTTAAGGCTTATTATCTATTTATCCATCTACCTATTTATTTATTTATTATTAAGGTATCATTGACATACACTCTTATGAACGTTTCACATGACCAAAAATGTGATTACTACATTCACCCATATTATCAAGTCCCCCTCATACCCCACTGAAGTCACTGTCCATCAGTGTAGTAAGATGCTGCAGTCATGGCTTGTCTTCTCTGCTATACTGTTCTCCCCATAACCCCACCCTGCATGACATGTGTACTAATTATAATACTGCTCAATCCCCTATCCCTCCTCCACCCCTCCCCTTTGGTAACCACTAGTCCCTTCTTGGAGTCTGTGAGTCTTCTGTTGTTTTGTTCCTTCAGTTTTGCTTCATTGTTATACTCCACAACTGTGGGAAATCATTTGGTACTTGTCTTTCTCCACCTGGCTTATTTCACTGAGCATAATACCCTCTAGCTCCAACCATGTTGTTGCAAATGGTAGGATTTTTTTCTTCTTCTGGCTGCATAGTATTCCATTGTGTGTATGTACCACATCTTATTTAGCCATTCATATACTGATGGACACTTAGGTTGCTTCCATATCATGGCTATTGTAAATAGTGCTGCAATAAACATAGGGGTGCATATGTCTTTTTGAATTTGAGAACTTGTTTTCTTCAGGTAAATTCCTAGGAGTGGAATTCCTGGGTCAAATGGTATTTCTATTTTTAGTTTTGAGGAACCTCCATATTGTTTTCCACAATGGTTGAACTAATTTACATTCCCACCAGCAGTGTAGGAGGGTTCCTCTTTCTCTGTATCCTCACCAGCATTTGTTGTTCCTTGTCTTTTGGATGTTGGCCATCCTAACTGGTGTGAGGTGGTATCTCATAGTGATTTTAATTTGCATTTTCCTGATAATTATCAGTGTGGAGCATCTTTTCATGTGCCTGTTGGTCATCTGAATTCCTTCTTTGGAGAAGTGTCTGTTCATATCCTCCGCCGATTTTTTAACAGGGTTATTTGCTTTTGGGTTTTGAGACGTGTGAGTTCTTTATATATTTTGGATGTTAACTCCTTGTTGGATATGTCATTAACAAATATATTCTCCCATACTGTAGGATGCCTATTTGTTCTACTGATGGTGACTTTACTATATAGAAGCTTTTTAGCTTGATGTAGAACCATTTCTTCATTTTTGCTTTTGTTTCCCTTGCCTAAGGAGATGGGTCCATGAAAAAGTTGCTCATATTTATATTCAAGAGACTTTTTCCTATGTTTTCTTCTAAGACTTTTATGGTTTCATGACTTACATTCAGGTCTTTGATCCATTTCGAGTTTACTTTTGTGTATAAAGTTAGACAGTAATCCAGTTTCATTCTCTTACATGTATCTGTCCAGTTTTGCCAACACCAGTTGTTGAAGAGGCTGTCATTTCCCCATTGTATGTCCATGGCTCCTTTATCATATATTAATTGACCATATATGTGTGGGTTTATATCTGGACTCTCTGTTCTGTTCCATTGATCTATGGGTCTGTTCCTATGCAAGTACCAAATTGTCTTGATTACTCTGGCTTTGTAGTAGAGCTGGAAGTCAGGGAGCATAATTCTCCCAGCTTTATTGTTCCTTCTCAGGGTTGCTTTGGTTATTCGGGGTCTTTTGTGGTTCCATATGAATTTTAGAACTATTTGCTCTAGTTCTTTGAAGAATGCTGTTAGTATTTTGATAGGGATTGCATTGAATCTGCATATTGCCTTAGGCAGGATGGCCATTTTGACAATGTTAATTCTTCCTACCCATGAGCACAGAATGCATTTCCATTTATTCATGTCTTCTTTAGTTTCTCTCATGAGTGTCTTGTAGTTTTCAGGGTATGGGTCTTTCACTTTCTTGGTTAGGTTTATTCCTAAGTATTTTATTCTTTTTGATGCAATTGTGAGTAGAATTGTTTTCCTGATTTCTCTTTCTGCCAGTTCATTAGTATATACAAGTGCAACAGATTTCTCTGTATTAATTTTGTATCATACAACTTTGCTGAATTCAGTTATTAGTTCTAGTAATTTTGGGGTGGATTCTTTAGGGTTTTCTCTGTACAGTATTATGTCATCTGCAAACAGGGACAGTTTGACTTCTTCCTTACCCAGCTGGATACCTTTTATTTCTTTGTGTTGTCTGATTGCAGTGGATAGGACCTCCAGAACTATGTTGAATAAAATTGGGGAGTGTGGGCATTCTTGTCTTCTTCCCGATCTTAAAGGAAAAGCTTTTAGCTTGTTGCTGTTAAGTATGGTATTGGCTGTGGGTATGTCATATATGGCCTTTACTATGTTGAGGTACTTTCCCTCTATCCCTATTTTGTTGAGAGTTTTTATTAGGAATGGATGTTGAATTTTGTCAAATTATTAGAGAATACTATGAAAAATTATATGCTAACAAACTGCATAACCTGGAAGAAATGGACAACTTTCTAGAAAAATACAACCTTCCAAGGCTGACACAATAGGAAATAGAAAATCTGAACAGATGAATCACCAGCAATGAAATTGAATTGGTAATCAAAAAACTACCTAAGAACAAAACACCTGGTCCATATGGCTTCACCACTGAATTTTATCAAACATTTGGTGAAGAGGTAATACCCATCCTCCTTAAAGTTTTTCAAAAAGTAGAAGAGGAGGGAATACTTCCAAACTCTTTCTATGAGGCCTGCATCACTCTAATACCAAAACCAGGCAAAGACACCACAAAAAAGAAAATTACAGATCAATATCCCTAATGAACATAGATGCAAAAATACTCAAATCAACAAAGTATTAGCAAATTGAACTCAAAAATACATCAGAAAGATTATCCATCATGATCAAGTAGGATTTATTCCAGGATTGCAAGGATGGTACAATGTTCAAAAATCCACCAACATCATCCACATCAATAAAAAGGACAAAAATCACACGATTATCTCCATACATCCCGAAAAAGCATTTGATGTAAATGTTCCATGTGCACTTCATAAAAATGTGTATCCTGCTGCTTTGGGGTGGAGTGTTCTATAGATGTCTGTTAATGTGTTGTTCAGTGCCTCTGTGTCCTTATTTATTTTCTGTCTGGTTATCTGTCCTTTGGAGTGAATGGTGTTTTGAAGTCTCCTAAAATGAATGTAATGCATTCTATTTCCCCCTTTAATTCTGTTAGTATTTGTTTCACATATGTAGGTGCTTCTGTTTTGGGTGCATAGATATTTATAATAGTTATATCCTCTTGGTGGACTGACCCCTTTATCATTATGTAATGTCCTTCTTTGTCTCTTGTGACTTTCTTTGTTTTGAAGTCTATTTTGTCTGATACAAGTACTGCAACTCCTGCTTTTTTCTCCCTATTAGTTGCATGAAATATCTTTTCCCATGCCTTCACTTTTAGTCTGTGTTTGTCTTTGGATTCGAAGTGAGTCTCTTGTAGGCAGCATATAAACATGTCTTATTTTTTTACCCATTCAGTGACTCTGTGTCTTTTGATTATTGCATTCAGACCATTTACATTTAGGGTGATTATCAATAGGTATGTACTTACTGGCATTGCAGGCTTTAGTTTCGTGGTTACCAAAGGTTCAAAGGTAAGTTCCTCACTATCTAGCAGTCTGACTTAACTCACTTGGTATGCTATTACAAACACAATTGAGAGGTTCTTTTTTTTCCCCTCTTTTCTTCCTCCTCCATTCTTTATATATTCAGTATCATATTCTGTACTCTTGTCTATCCCTTGACTGACTTTGGGGGTAGTTGATTTGATTTTGCATCTGCTCAGTAATTAATTCGTCTTCTTTCATTACTGTGCTTTCAGTACCTCTGGTGACAGCTATTTAACCTTAGGAACATTTTCATCTATAGCAGTCCCTCCAAAATACACATAGAGATGTTTTGTGGGATGTAAATTCTCTCACCTTTTGCTTATCTGGAAATTGTTTAATCCCTCTTTCAAATTTAAATGATAATATTGCCAGGTGCAGTATTCTTGGTTTGAGGCCCTTCTGCTTCATTGCATTAAATAAATCATATCACTCCCTTCTGGCCTGTAGGGTTTCTATGAGAAGTCTGATGATAGCCTGATGGTTTTTCCTTTGTAGGTGATCTTTTTTCTCTTTCTGGCTACTTTTAATACTCTGTCCTTATCCTTGATCTTCGCCATTTTAATTATTATATGTCTTGGTGTTGTCTTCCTTGGGTCCCTTGTGTTGGGAGATCTATGCTCTGCCATGACCTGGGAGACTATCTCCTTCCCCAGATATGGTAAGTGCTCAGCAATTACCTTCTCAAAGACAATTTGTATTTCTTTTAGTCTCTCTTTTTCTTCTGGTACTCCTGTAATGCGAATATTGTTCTGTTTGGATTGGTCACACAGTTCTCTCAATATTCTTTCATTCCTAGAGATCCTTTTTTCTCTATGTGCCTCAGCTTCTTTGTATTCCTGTTCTCTAATATCTGTTTCATTTACTGTCTCCTCTACTTCATCTAATCTATTTTTAAATCCTTCCATTGTGTGTTTCATTTCAGATACTGGATTCTTCAACATTTTAATCTCATTCGTGAGTTCTTGAATATTTTTCTATAGCTCCATGTCCGTGTTTATGATTTTTATTATGTAACCTCTTTCAGGAAAATTCAGGTGAGTTCAGTTTCACTTGGCTCTCTTTTGGTGTTTGTTGGATTTTGGTTTGAACCATATTCCTTTGACATTTCATATTTGTTGGTGGTGCCCTCTAGTGCCCAGAAGCTCTACTCTCTGGAGCTGCTCAGCCCCTGGAGTGATGGTGGGGGTTGCAGGTGAGTGGCTTTGGTGCCTGTCAGAAGGAAAGAGGCCTTTCCTGCTTCTCAGCTTCAGTGCCTGTCTCCACTGCCAGGTCCAGTGAGCTGTGCATGCGGGGAGAAGGCTCTATGCTTTGCAGTTGTAGCTGCTGTAGGCGGGGCTGCCCTCTGGCTGTCCTGGTGCAATGGTGGGGACAGCCAGTTTGCAAGCTGGCCAGGAGGAAAGCTCAGCAGGCTGTGTATCACAGTGGGAGACCTCGGAGTTGTGTAGCCAGCCAGGGGGCTGCAGCGCCTGAGACTCCTGAAAGTTCCCAACCTGCTGAGCAGAGTACACCAGGACAATTTTGTCCACCTGTCCTTTCTCCTGAGTAACAAGCTCTGTGCAATCCTTTCCCCTTAGCAGCCCTCTTGCTCTTAGAAGTCTCTCAGACTGCCCACCTTTCTTTTTTTCCAGAGTAGCCAGATGTGGAACCCTGTTTTTCCACAAGTGACTAGAATCTCAGTCTCTCCCAAGTGTTCTGCCTGTCTTAGCTTTCTAACACCACTAATCTCCAGAGCACCATGTAATATAGGTTTGTGCTCACAGAGTAGATCTCCAGGGCTTGGTGTTCAGCAGTCCTAGGCCTCCACCCCTTCTCTGGTCCGTTTCTCTTCCTCCCTCTGCGGAGGTGTGGTGGGGGAATGGTTCGGGTCCCTCTGGATCACGGGTTTGTTACGTTACCCTTTTCCTTGAGGTCTGCTGGTTTCCCCAGGTGTAGACAGTCTGGCGCAGCCTTCTTTCCTGTTGCTCTTTCAGGATTTGATGTGTTTGCTATATTTTCATATTATATGTGGTTTTGGGAGGAGGTTTCTGTCTCACTTCTTACGCCGCCATCTTTAATATGAAATCCACCTATTATCATTTAAATAAATCCGTAATTCTTTATCAGATATTCAGTGGTTTCTCAGGTTTAAGATGCATTTTAATTAATTAGAAAAAATCATTTTTTCATGAGTATAATATATATTTCCCAGTGTGAATTATCAGTTTTTATTCTTCAAAGTTAACAGTTAAAAAAAAATACCTATTTGGGAGATAGCAATGAAAGTGAGGAGCTAGTTGTCCCAGGTCATACTGGAAGAGGTACAAGAGTCAGACCAGGAAACAAGGTCATTGACTCCTGGTTTGTGTTTATTTTACCAGGCAATCCAAGCAGTACCTCTAAATGTACCTTTCCGTCTCTATCTTTTAAGGATGAGATGATTTGCCTTAAAGTAGACTTGTTAATGAAGGTGGATGGGGCTCTGAAGAGGCTGTTTCTATAATGTTAGCAGTACTTCTACTATGCAACTTTGAAATTACCAAAAATTCTCTAAGGGTTTGACTTAGGAGAAGGCTGAGTATTATACAAGTACATGGACAGGAGAAGCCCCTTTATCTTTGACATTTTATTTCTGACCCTCTTTATGTTGCTAGGCAGCTGCCTCTGGGAGGTCTCTCCCTGGTCACTAGGGGAAGAACTAGGAGGAACCTCAACTTGGACAGGGGAGGGTTCTTGACTCTGGGTGAGAAAGAATTCTCAAACAGGTCAGATGAATGTAGGTAAGGAAGGAGTTCATTAAAGCAAGAGCATCAGGGAATGGCGGCTGTCTTGCAGGCAGCAGAGAACAGGAAAGTGCAGAGGGAAAGAGTGAAAGTTTTCAGCCTAGGGCCAATTCCCTTGCCAGCTTCTAAAGCCACCTGGCATGCTGTGTCCACTTGGATCTGCACGGCATGGGGACTAGACCCTACCACTCCAGGATGTGGGGGAACCACAGAGCACAGGATGGCGTGAGATTATATTCTGAGAACTTCTTAAAGAAAGGAGATTTTCAGTCAGGCTACTAAAAGCAGATCGCACAGTGGCAGTTCTGTCCAGGTTACCCAGTTGACGGAAATATGCAGGCCCAAATCTGAGCTCTTAGTACCCCTTCTTACTTTATTAGGCTCATTAGGAGTAAAGCTGAGACAGAGTGAAGACTTGGAAATAAAATGAAATAGCAAAGAGACAAACTGCAATAATCTGAGCAGTGAGAAAGGTTTAATTGAAAGTATGCACTTAAAGGAAAGGGCGGGTGTCCTCAGAGAGAAGGTGCACTGAAAGTTTGGGGATTCTGTCTTTTAAGGCTTTTAAGAATGCAGAGGGGAGTTTTGGACTTCCGGGAAGATGGCGGTGTGAGCAGGGCAGCAGAAATCTCCTCCCAAAACTATATAAATCTATGAAAACACAGCAAATACAACTATTCCTAAAAGAGAAATCGGAGCACACAGGAAAGTGCACAGCGTGCAGCCACACCTGGGAGGACTCAGCACCCCGAGAGGCAGGTTAAGATACAGAGCTGCAACCTGGCGGCACCCGAACACTCACCCAGCCCAGCGTGCCAGCGGGAGGAGAGGATTCAGAGCCGTGAGGGAGTGGAAGAGCAGGTCCGCGAAATAACCAGCCCTGGTGGTCTCCGCCGGGGCACCGGGAGCGCTGACACGCATCACGCGGTGCATCAGACATTGGAGAGGCAGAAGCTGCAGGTTTTCAGCCAGGAAGGAGCTGGGACCGTGCAGCCAGAGCCCAGGGACAAGAGAAAAGCGTGCGCCATTTGTAGCGGTCTCGGAGAGACGGGGGGCCCAGCGAGGGAACACCATCACCCCAGCGGGCTCAGCCCAGCAGGCTGGAAGTCCTGGGGAACTTCGGTCCCCTTCGCTAGTGACAGAGAGAAGGGAGCAACCACGCTGGAACTTTATACAGAAAACAATAGCGTCCCATTCACTCCTGCCCCGCCCAGACCAACAAAAACAAAAAAAGCAGTGCGGTTGCGGCTGAGGCTGCGAATTAGTGGAGCAACAGCGACACCTACAGCATGCTTAGAGAATTCACTCCAGGTGGGCTTTTTTTTTTGCTCGTTTGTGTTATTTCTTGCTTTTTTTTTTGCTCATCTGTTTTATTTCGTGCCCTTTTTTTTTCACCTTCCTTTTCTTTCATTTCTTTCTTCTTTCCCTCTTTTCTTTCTCTTCCTTCTTTTTTTTGGCTTGCTTGTTTATTTTGGTGGTGCTTTTTTTCTTTTCTTTTCTTTTTAAACCTTAAAGAGCCCAGCTGACATACGTGACACCTACCACTGACCACTCCTGTCAACATGACAAGACAGAAGAATATGATACAAACAAAGATCACCAAGATCCAGAGCCCCTCCGAGAAGGAATCTGAAGGGATGGAAATGCAGCATCTTCCTGAAAAAGAATTCAGAATAAAAGTCATAACCATGCTGATGGATCTACAGAGAAGTATGCAACAGCTAAGGGAGGAAGTGAGGGAAGTCAGGAAAGATAATGCAGAAACGAGACAAGCCATCGAGGGGCTCACCAGCAGACTGGACGAGATGCAAGACACTGTTAATGCAATAGAAATCAGAGAACAGGAATACAGAGCAGCTGAGGCGGAGAGAAATAAAAGGATCTCTAGGAACGAAAGAATATTAAGAGAACTGTGTGACCAATCCAAATGGAACAATATTCGCATTATAGGAGTACCAGAGGAAGAAGAGAGAGAAAAAGGGATAGAAAGTGTCTTTGAAGAAATAATTGCTGAAAACTTCCCCATGCTGGGGAAGGAAATAGTCTCGCAGTCCATGGAAGCCCACAGATCTCCTAACACAAGGGACCCCAGGAAGACAACACCAAGACACATAATAATTAAAATGGCAAAGATCAAAGATAAGGACAGAGTATTAAAGGCAGCTAGAGAAAGAAAAAAGATCACCTTCAAAGGAAAACCCATCAGACTAACATCAGACTTGTCAAAAGAAACCTTACAGGCTAGAAGAGAATGGCATGATATATTTAACGCAATGAAACAGAAGGGCCTCGAACCAAGAATACTGTATCCAGCACGATTATCATTTAAATATGACAGTGGGATTAAACAATTTCCAGACAAGCAAAAGCTGAGAGAATTTGCCTCCCATAAACCACCTCTACAGGACATCTTAAAGGAACTGCTCTAGAGCGAAGCACTCCTAAGGCTAAAAAGCTGTCACCAGAGAAAATAAAATCATAGCAAAGAAAGCAGACCGTCCAAAACTAACTAAAGGCAAAGAATAAAACACCTAGTATATAAAGAATGGAGGAGGAAGAATAAGAAGGGAGAGAAATAAAGAAACATCAGACTGTGTTTACAATAACTTAACAAGAAAGTTAAGTTAGATTGTTAGATAGTAAAGAAGCAACCCTTGAACCTTTGGTAACCACGAATCTAAAGCCAGCAATGGCAATAAGTACATATCTTTCGATAATCACCCTAAACGTAAATGGACTGAATGCACCAATCAAAAGACACAGAGTAACAGAATAGATAAAAAAGCAAGACCCATCTATATGCTGCCTACAAGAAACTCACCTCAAACGCAAAGATATCCCCAGATTAAAAGTGAAGGGATGGAAAAAGATATTTCATGCAAAAAACGAGGAGAAAAAAGCAGGTGTTGCAGTACTTGTATCAGACAAAATAGACTTCAAAATGAAGAAAGTAGCAAGAGATAAAGAAGGACATTACATAATGATAAAGGGGTCAATCCAACAAGAAGATATAACCATTTTAAATATATATTCACCCAACACAGGGGCACCGGCATTTGTGAAACAAATACTAACAGAATTAAAGGAGGAAATAGACAGCAATGTTTTCATCTTAGGAGACTTCAACACACCATTCACTCCAAGGGACAGATCAACCAGACAGAAAATAAGTAAAGACACAGAGGCACTGAACAACACACTAGAACAGATGGACCTAACAGACATGTACAGAACTCTACACCCAAAAGCAACGGGATACACATTCTTCTCAAGTGCACATGGAACATTTTCCAGAATAGACCACATACTAGGCCACAAAAAGAACCTCAGTAATTTCAAAAATATTGAAATCCTACCAACCAACTTCTCAGATCATCAAGGTATAAACTAGAAATAAATTTTAGAAAGAAATCAAAAAGGCTCACAAATACATGGAGACATAACAACACTCTCCTAATTAATCAATGGGTCAATGACCACATCAAAACAGAAATCAAAGAGTATATGGAGACAAATGACAACAACAACACAAAGCCACAGCTTCTGTGGGACGCAGCAAAGCCAGTTCTAAGAGGAAAGTATATTGCAATCCAGGCTTATCTAAAGAAAGAAGAACATTCCCAAATGAATAGTCTAAAGACACAATTACTGAAATTGGAAAAGAAGAACAAATGAGGCCCAAAGTCACCAGAAGGAGGGACATAATAAAGATTAGAGAAGAAATAAATAAAATTGAGAAGAATAAAACAATAGAAAAAATCAATGAAACCAAGAGCTGGTTCTTTGAAAAAATAAACAAAATAGATAAACCCTAGCCAGACTCATTAAGAGAAAAAGAGAATCTACACACATAAACAGAATCAGAAATGAGAAAGGAAAAATCACGACGGATCTCACAGAAATACAAAGAATTATAAGAGAATATTATGAGAATCTATATGCTAACAAGCTGGAAAACCTAGAAGAAATGGACAACTTCTTAGAAAAATACAACCTTCCAAGACTGACCAAGCAAGAAACAGAAAACTAAACAGACCAATCACCAGTGACGAAATCGAATTGGTAATCAAAAAACTACCCAAGAACAAAACCCCTGGGCCTGATGGATTCACCTCTGAATTCTACCAGACATATAAAGAAGAAATAACACCGATTCTCCTTAAAGTTTTCCAAAAATAGAAGAGGAGGGAATACTTCCAAACTCATTCTATGAAGCCAGCATCACTCTAATACCAAAACCGGGCAAAGACCTCACCAAAAAAGAAAACTACAGACCAATATCACTGATGAACGTAGATGCAAAAATACTCAACAAAATATTAGCAAACCGAATTCAAAAATACATCAAGAGGATCAGACACCATGATCAAGTGGGATTCATCCCAGGGATGCAAGGATGGTACAACATTCGAAAATCCATCAACATCATCCACCACATCAACAAAAAGAAGAACAAATACCACATGATCATCTCCATAGATGCTGAAAAAGCATTTGACAAAATTCAGCATCCATTCCTGATTAAAACTCTCAACAAAATGGTATAGACGGCAAGTACCTCAACATCATAAAGGCTATATATGACAAACCCACAGCTAACATCATACTTAACGGCGAGACGCTGAAAGCTTTTCATCTAAGATCGGAACAAGACAGGGATGCCCACTCTCTCCACTGTTATTCAACATAGTACTGGAGGTCCTAGCCACAGCAATCAGACAAAACAAAAGACATACAAGGCATCCAGATTGGTAAAGAAGAAGTCAAATTGTCACTATTTGCAGATGACATGATACTGTACATAAAAAACCCTAAAGACTCCACTCCAAACTACTAGAACTAATATCTGAATTCAGCAAAGTTGCAGGATACAAAATTAACACACAGAAATCTGTTGCTTTCCTATACACTAACGATGAACTAACAGAAAGAGAAATCAGAAAAACAATTCCATTCACAATTCCATCAAAAAGAATAAAATACCTAGGAATAAACCTAACGAAGGAAGTGAAAGACCTGTACTCTGAATACTACAAGACACTCCTAAGAGAAATTAAAGAGGACACTAACAAATGGAAATTCATCCCATGCTCTTGGCTAGAAGAATAAATATTGTCAAAATGGCTATACTACCTAAAGCAATCTACAGATTCAATGCAATCCCTATCAAACTAACAACAGCTTTCTTCAATGAACTGGAACAAATAATTCTAAAATTCATATGGAACCACAAAAGACCCCGAATAGCCAAAGCAATCCTGAGAAGGAGGAATGAAACGGGGAATTACACTCCCTGACTTCAAGCTCTACTACAAAGCCACAGTAATCAAGACAATTTGGTATTGGCACAAAAACAGACCCACAGACCAGTGGAACAGAATAGAAATCCAAACATTAACCCAAACATATACAGTCAATTAATATTTGATAAAGGAGCCTTGGATATACAATGGGGAGATGACAGCCTCTTCAGCAGCTGGTGTTGGAAAAACTGGACAGCTACATGTAAGAGAATGAAACTGGACTACTGTCTAGCCTCATACACAAAGGTAAAACTCAAGGTGGATCAAAGACCTGAATGTAAGTCATGAAACCATAAAACTCATAGAAAAAAACATAGGCAAAA
>JAVSCE010001748.1:0-44495 GCA_032199065.1 Smutsia gigantea | reverse complement strand
ATCCTTCATCTTTGTTAATGTGTTTTTCTATTTGATTCTTTCTTATACTTTCCAGATGGCCGCTGAAATTACCCAGTGGGTTATGCATATTTTCTACCTCTTACACAAGAGACTTTAACACATCCATTAGAGTTATTTTAAATTTCATGTCTGCTGCCATATCTGTTCTTATTGTTTGGATTCTTGACTGTGTGCTGGAGAGCAAAGATCTTGTATCGAACAGTAGAGGGTGAAGCAAATTAATTTTGAGGACTACAAAGGACACCCTTTCCTTCTGTTTGACCTTGACTGTGGGAGGCTGAGTCAATCTAGTCAGAAGTTAAGGTGTGTTTTTTATTTCTTCTTGCTACAGTTACCGTTAAGAGCCACAGGCCTTATGTGTAGAGGTGAGACTGGTTTTTAGAGGGCCCCCCATGTCCATTCCACCCTCAGCTAAAGCTCTCCTCTTTGTGCCGTGCTGGAGAGTGGCCCTCTCCGTGTTCTTTCCTTTCTACGAGTAAACCTGGCACTGACTGTTGTTCAGCCTTATTAGCCTGGTGGTGGGTTTGGAGGAGCAAAAGATGAAGCATCCCTGTTATTCTGCCTAATCTGCAGTCATCAGCAGACTCCGTGCCCCTTGGCCCCAGGGTGAGCTCCTTCTGAGTTATCTGGCCCTGTCCCCAGCTGTAGCTCTGGGCCCAGTCTCTCTGCCTGCTCATCCTCACTGGTAGGATTTTAAATTTTTTCTATTCTATTTCTCTAGATACAAGAGATTTTCACCTGTATTCTAAAAACAACCAGTTCTGTTTTCCTTCCCAAGTGTTTTAGAACTCTATTCTAGAAGGGTCCAGGCCATGCTCCATGTCTTTCCCAAAGAAGCTGAGATTCTCTTCCCTGGGTCTTTACTGCAAGGAGGTGGAATCTTTATGGGACTCTCATTCTGTTCCTAATGCTATTAAGAAGATCCTACAAGTAGAAATTAAATCTTTTTGATTCTCTCGGTTACATGTGGTTTTGTATTCTCTTACTAGGTCTTTCTCCACTCTTTGCAGTTAATACAATTTTCAGTTGAATTCTTATCAGCATCTGGCAACATCTGCCCCTGTGATCAAATGTCCACTCCCAGTCTTTCCTTAGCTTTTGGATTAGCTGACTCTGCAACCTCCGCTCTCTGATGGGTTCAGGAAACGTTCTGAATCTGCTGATTGTCCATACTGGACTTGACGGCTGTCATTGTTGTAAGGGTAGGAGTAATGCTCTCTCCAGCTTTCTACTTCCTAACCTAAAGCTGAAAGTCCACATGAACGGGAGTTTTACAATCTTAAAACAAGTTTCACTTTAAAAAACAAACAAAGAAGGCCAAGAAACCAAGTAACCAATGTTTTTTTGATTTGACACATTCCTTCCAATGACAGGTTCATTTCTGACCTCTCCTTTACAGCCAAATATCTTAAGAGAATTGGCCAGTCTTACTGTCTCTATTTCATGTCACATGCACATACATATCAGTCCAATTCAGTATGCTCTCTGTTCAATGTTGTCACTAAAATAGTTGATATTGTCACTACTAAACCTACTACATGCAATGGACATTTTCTGTTTCCACTGTACTTGATCCTTCAGCAACATAGGACAGTCCTAAGTTTTGCTTTCTTCATAAATCTCCTTCCCTTAGCTTCATGACCCCAGTCTCCAAGTTTTCCTTCTACATTTCCACTTGCCACTTCTGACTCTCTTTTGCAGGCTAATAATCTTCCTCCAAGATATTAGACAGTAGAGTCCCTCATGTTTGGAATGAAGGTTCCCACTCAGTTCTCATTCATTCATTCTTATGGTTTCAGTCACTCTTTTTACACCAAGGATTTCCAGATTTATATATCCAATCCAGGCAGAATTCTATTTATAGCTTTCATTCTTTATTCCCCAGCTTTACTGATGTATCATTGACAAATAAAATTGTGAGCTATTTAAAACATACAGCACAGACTTCCGGGAAGATGGCGGTGTGAGCAGGGTGGCAGAAATCTCCTCCCAACACTATATTTATCTATGAAAACACAGCAAAAACATCTATTCCTAAAAGAGAGACGAGAATACACAGGAAAGCGCACAGCGTGCAGCTACACCCGAGAGGACTCGGCACCCCAAGAAGCGGGTAAGATACAGAGCCGTGACCCAGCTGGACCCGAGCACTCCCCAACCCCAGCGCACCGGCGGGAGGAGAGGATTCAAAGCCGGGAGGGAGTGGAGGTACACCCCGCGAAGTAGCCAGCCACAGGGATCTGCGCGGGGAGCGCTGACCCACATTGTGCAGTGCAGCGGAGATTGGAGAGACAGAGGGGCAGGATCTGAGCAGGGAACGCACCAGGGTGCTTGCAGCCGGCTCCTGGGAAGGAGGAAAAAAAAAAAAGCATGCACTTTCTTCAGCGGTCTTAAAGAGACAGGAGCCCAGCGGAGGAGTCGGATCACCCCAGCACACTCAGCCCAGCAGGCTGGGAGTCCTGGGGAGTTTCAGACGCCTTAGCTGGCCACTGAGGAAGCATAGCCATACTTACACTTCTCACTGAGATCAACAGCCTCCTATTCATTCCCACCCTTGCCAGAGTGATAAAGTGCCCTGCGGAGCGGCTCAGCCACAGCTGTGGAATAGAGGGGCAATAGCGCCACCTACAGCATTCCCACAGAATCTATGTCCGGTGGGCATTTTGTTTTGTTTTGTTTTGTTTTTGTTTCCTCTTTTCTTCCTTTTTTCTTTTTTTCCTTTCTTTCTTTCTTTCGTCTTTTTTTCTCTTTTTTTTTCCTCTCTTTTTAAAGCCTTAAAGAGCCCAGCTGACATAGGTGGCAACTATCAGTGACCAATTATATAGCCATGAAAAGACAGAGGACTACGATTCAGACCAAAATCAACGAGACAACCCCAGAGAGGGAGTGTGAAGGGATGGAAATGCAGTCTTCCTGAAAAAGAATTCAGAATAAAAGTCATAACCATGCTGATGGACCTACAGAGAAATGTGCAAGAGCTGAGGGAGGAAGTGAGGGAACTGAGGAAAGACAATACAGAAATCAGACAAGCGATCGACGGGCTTAACAGCAGAATGGATGAGATGCAAGAGACTGTTAATGGAATAGAAAACAGAGAACAGGAGTACAGAGCAGCTGAGGCAGAGAGAGATAAAAGGATTTCTAGGAATGAACGAATATTAAGAGAACTGTGTGACCAATCCAAACGGAACAATATTCGCATTATAGGAGTACCAGAGGAAGAAGAGAGAGAAAAAGGGATAGAAAGTGTCTTTGAAGAAATAATTGCTGAAAACTTTCCCTCGCTGGGGAAGGAAGTAGTCTCGCAGTCCACCGAAGCTCATAGATCTCCCAACACAAGGGACCCAAGGAAGACAACACCAAGACACATAATAATAAAGATGGCAAAGATCAAAGATAAAGACAGGGTATTAAAGGCAGCTAGAGAGAGAAAAAAGATCACCTACAAAGGAAAACCCATCAGACTATCATCAGACTTCTCAACAGAAACCTTACAGGCCAGAAGAGAATGGCATGATATATCTAACGTTATGAAACAGAATGACCTCAAACCAAGAATATTGTATCCAGCACGATTATCATTTAAATACGATGGAGGGATTAAACAATTTCCAGACAAACGAAAGTTGAGAGAGTTTGCCTCTCATAAACCACCACTACAGGATATCTTAAATGGACTGCTCTAGATGGAAGCACACCTAAGGCTAAAAAGATGTCACCAGAGAAAATAAAATCATAGCAAAGAAAGCAGACCATCCAAATACTAACTAAAGGCAAAGAATAAAACACCTATTATAGAAAGAATGGAGGAGGAGGAATAAGAAGGGAGAGAAAGAAAGAAACATCAGACTGTGTTTACAATAACTTAACAAGAAAGTTAAGTTAGATTGTTAGATAGTAAAGAAGCAACCCTTGAACCCTTGGTAACCACGAATCTAAAGCCAGCAATGGCAATAAGTACATATCTATCAATAGTCACCCTAAATGTAAATGGACTGAATGCACCAATCAAAAGACACAGAGTAACAGAATGGATAAAAAAGCAAGACCCATCTATATGCTGCCTACAAGAAACTCACCTCAAATCCAAAGACATACACAGACTAAAAGTGAAGGGTTGGAAAAAGATATTTCATGCAAACAACAAGGAGAAAAAAGCAGGTGTTGCAGTACTTGTATCAGACAAAATAGACTTCAAAACGACGAAAGTAGCAAAAGATAAAGAAGGACATTACATAATGATAAAGGGGTCAGTCCAACAAGAAGATATAACCATTATAAATATATATACACCCAACACAGGAGCGCCAGCATATGTGAGACAAATACTAACAGAATTAAAGGAGGAAATAGACAGCAATGCATTCATCGTAGGAGACTTCAACACACCACTCACTCCAGAGGACAGATCAACCAGACAGAAAATAAGTAAAGACACAGAGGCACTGAACAACACACTAGAACAGATGGACCTAACAGACGTCTACAGAACTCTACACCCAAAAGCAACAGGATACACATTCTTCCCAAGTGCACATGGAACATTTTCCAGAATAGACCACATACTAGGCCACAAAAAGAACCTCAGTAATTTCAAAAATATTGAAATCCTACCAACCAACTTCTCAGATCACCAAGGTATAAAACTAGAAATAAATTTTAGAAAGAAATCAAAAAGGCTCACAAATACATGGAGACTTAACAACACTCTCCTAATTAATCAATGGGTTAATGACCAAATGAAAACAGAAATCAAAGAATATATGGAGACTAATGACAACAACAACACAATGCCACAACTTCTGTGGGACGCAGCAAAGGCAGTTCTAAGAGGAAAGTATATTGCAATCCAGGCCTATTTAAAGAAGGAAAAACATTCCCAAATGAATAGTCTAAAGACACAATTACTGAAATTGGAAAAAGAAGAACAAATGAGGCCCAAAGTCACCAGAAGGAGGGGCATAACAAAGATTAGAGAAGAAATAAATAAAATTGAGAAGAATAAAACAATAGAAAAAATCAATGAAACCAAGAGCTGGTTCTTTGAAAAAAGTAAACAAAATAGATAAACCCCTAGCCAGACTCATTAAGAGAAAAAAAGAATCTACACACATAAAGAGAATCAGAAATGAGAAAGGAAAAATCACGATGGAACGCACAGAAATACAAAGAATTGTAAGAGAATATTATGAGAATCTATATGCTAACAAGCTGGAAAACATAGAAGAAATGGACAACTTCTTAGAAAAATACAACCTTCCAAGACTGACCAAGCTAGAAACAGAAAAACTAAACAGACCAATCACCAGCGACGAAATCGAATTGGTAATCAAAAAAATACCCAAGAACAAAACCCCCGGGCCTGTTGGATTCACCTCTGAATTCTACCAGACATATAGAGAAGAAATAACACCCATTCTCCTTAAAGTTTTCCAAAACATAGAAGAGGAGGGAATACTTCCAAACTCATTCTATGAAGCCAGCATCACTCTTTATACAAAACCGGGCAAAGACCTCACCAAAAAAGAAAATTACAGACCAATATCCCTGATGAACGTAGATGCAAAAATACTCAACAAAATATTAGCAAACCGAATTCAAAAATACATCAAGAGGATCATACACCATGATCAACTGGGATTCATCCCAGGGATGCAGGGATGGTACAACATTCGAAATCCATCAACATCATCCACCATATCAACAAAAAGAAGAACAAAAACCGCATGATCATCATAGATGCTGAAAAAGCATTTGACAAAATTCAGCATCCATTCCTGACTAAAACTCTCAACAAAATGGGTATAGACGGCAAGTACCTCAACATCATAAAGGCTATGTATGACAAACCCACAGCTAACATCATACTTAACGGCGAGATGCTGAAAGCTTTTCATCTAAGATCGGGAACAAGACAGGGATGCCTACTCTCTCCACTGTTATTCAACATAGTACTGGATGTCCTAGCCACAGCAATCAGACAAAACAAAGACATACAAGGCATCCAGATTGGTAAAGAAGAAGTCAAATTGTCACTATTTGCAGATGACATGATACTGTACATAAAAAACCCTAAAGGCTCCACTCCAAAACTACTAAAACTCATATCTGAATGCAGCAAAGTTGCAAGATACAAAATTAACACACAGAAATCTGTTGCTTTCCTATACACTAATGATGAACTAACAGAAAGAGAAATCAGAAAAACAATTCCATTCACAATTGCATCTAAAAGAATAAAATACCTAGGAATAAACCTAACGAAGGAAGTGAAAGACCTGTACTCTGAAAACTACAAGACACTCCTAAGAGAAATTAAAGAGGACACTAACAAATGGAAATGCATCCCATGCTCTTGGCTAGGAAGAATAAATATTGTCAAAATGGCTATACTACCTAAAGCAATCTACAGATTCAATGCAATCCCTATCAAACTACCAACAGCTTTCTTCAATGAACTGGAACAAATAATTCTAAAATTCATATGGAACCACAAAAGACCCCGAATCGCCAAATCAATCCTGAGAAGGAGGAATAAAACAAGGGGAATCACACTCCCTGACTTCAAGCTCTACTACAAAGCCACAGTAATCAAGACAATTTGGTATTGGCACAAAAACAGACCCACAGACCAGTGGAACAGAATAGAAAATCCAAACATTAACCCAAACATATACAGTCAATTAATATTTGATAAAAGTGCCTTGGATATACAATGGGGAGATGACAGCCTCTTCAGCAGCTGGTGTTGGAAAAACTGGACAGCTACATGTAAGAGAATGAAACTGGACTACTGTCTAGCCCCATACACAAAGGTAAACTCAAGGTGGATCAAAGACCTGAATGTAAGTCATGAAACCATAAAACTCTTAGAAAAAAACATAGGCAAAAATCTCTTGGACATAAACATGAGCAACTTCTTCATGAACATATCTCCCCGGGCAAGGGAAACAAAAGCAAAAATGAACAAGTGGGACTATTTCAAGCTGAAAAGCTTCTGTACAGCAAAGGACACTATCAGTAGAACAAAAAGACATCCTACAGTATGGGAGAATATATTCATAAATGACATATCTGATAAGTGGTTGACATCCAAAATATATAGAGAACTCATGCACCTCAACAAACATAAAGTAAATAATCCAATTAAGAAATGGGCAGAGGACATGAATAGACACTTCTCCAAAGAAGAAATTCAGATGGCCAACAGGCACATGAAAAGATGCTCCACATCGCTAATCATCAGAGAAATGCAGATTAAAACCACAATGAGATATCACCTCACACCAGTGAGGATGGCCAACATCCAAAACACAAACAACAACAAATGTTGGCGAGGATGTGGAGAAAAGGGAACCCTCCTACACTGCTGGTGGGACTGCAAATTAGTTCAACCATTGTGGAAAGCAGTATGGAGGTTCCTCAAAAAACTCAAAATAGAAATACCATTTGACCCAGGAATTCCACTCCTAGGAATTTACCCTAAGAATGCAGCAGCCCAATTTGAAAAGGACAGATGCACCCCTATGTTTATTGCAGCACTATTTACAATAGCCAATAAATGGAAGCAACCTAAGTGTCCATCATTAGATGAATGGATAAAGAAGAGGTGGTACACATACACAATGGTATATTATTCAGCCATAAGAAGAAACAAATCCTACCATTTGCAACAACATGGATGGAGCTAGAGGGGATTATGCTCAGTGAAATAAGCCAAGCCGAAAAAGACAAGTATCAAATGATTTCACTCATATGTGGAGTATAAGAACAAAGAAAAAATACTGAAGGAACAAAACAGCAGCAGACTCACAGAACCCAAGAACGGACTAATAGTTACCAAAGGGAAAGGGACTGGGGAAATGGGCGGGAAGGGAGGGATAAGAGGGAAAAAGGGGCATTACGATTAGCAGATGTAATGTTGGGGGGGCACGGGGAGGGCAGTACAACTCAGAGAAGACAAGTAGTGATTCTATAGCATCTCACTACGCTGATGGACAGTGACTGTAATGGGGTGGGTGGGGGGGACCTGATGAAGGGGGTAGTTTAATAACCGTAATATTACACATGTAATTGTAGATTAATGATAATAAAATAAATTGTATTAAAAAAATAATAAAGCATACAGCACAATGATTTGATAGACATATATATTGTGAGCCCACTTACTGAGTTAAATATCATATTCATCTTCACATAGTTACTTTTTTCTTTCTTTTTCTGAGAACACTTTTTTACTCTATTAAAAAAATTTCAATTATACAATACAGTGTGAGCAACTATAGCCATTATGTTTCATATTAGATCCTCAGATCTTATTCATCTTATAACTGAAAGTCTGTCCCTTTTTACCAGCCTTTTCCTATTTTCCCCACCTCCCAGCCCCTGACAACCAGTTTTCTACTCCTGTTTCTTTCAAGCTCTCATTCTAATCAACATTCCTATCTGGGTGAATTTAAGGCCTCTGAAACTTAAAATGTTCTAAACTGAACTCGTGCCCCACCATCTTCGCTCACTAATGTTAGCAAGCTGCCTTCCACTGAGCTGCCTCCAAGGACCAAAACCTCTGGGCTGAGCACAGTGATGGACGACCAGATGGTGGCCTGTTGGGTGGTTTACCCATGCCCTCTGGTCTGTTCACGCCCAGTCGCAAATGTGCCAGTTCCATTTCATAGTTTGTTGCTAGGGTTACCAGTCTTTAGAAGTTAGTGGGTCTGACAGAACCTATCTGTGGCCACAGTCATGTGATAATATCCTGTGGTCAAATAAGATATGTCTCCCAGGACCCACCAGTGCACCAAGGGCTGGGTTTCAAATAGTGTGTAGATACCTGCTGCAGATGCTATGGTTTTGTCTGAGAATCTTAGGGGTTCTCTGCTGTGACCCTCTTATTGGGGCCAGGCTGGCTTTAAAATCCACACAACATATTGTTTTCACCATGGCTATCTCTAATAGCAGAGTATCTGCTTCATTTTATGGCTCAAGCAGAAGTTCTTCTTGTCCCACAGTCTAAATTTGCTGCAGAATCCTTTCCCTATCTGGGTCCAATTCAAAGCTGGCAGATCTCCATGTCACTAAATAAATGGGATGGAGAAGTACAGAATATGCTGCCTTCTCAACAAAGACATGCTCACAAGAATTAGGCTTCTTTGTTGGGGACAGGAGGGTTGCATTGCAGTAACGTGTCCTTTATTAGGAAAAAAGGTCCAGGTATACCTCAGCCCGTTTGGCCCCAAAGTACTTAACTTACGTGACAGGTCCTACTTCTTACCTCTTCAAATGTTTGTTTGTTTTTTATGAAGGGTTCCCATACACTGATCATGTCTTGCTCATCTGGTGCAGTTTGTGTGATGGCAGCAATAGAATGGATCAATGAGTTGTTTTGTAGACAGCCAGATGGTATAAGTAGCTTTGAACTATATTATGACAGAGGGCAGGAGAATGGCAGAGCCCATAGTCCATGCCAATTCAGAAGCAGTATTCAGCAGTCCTTGAAAGGTCTTTTCCCAGTGCATAATTGCATTACTACAAGGCAATAGATCCCTCGGAGGCATGACTGGGAAGATTACTTCTTGTGCAGTTGTTGTGCTGGTGTGAGGCTCTTTCTCATAGACATTCAGCCTCTCTTTCAATAAGTGGGTGGGCTCAATAAGTATGTGAGAACTTACTACATAGGGCTATGTATGGGATCATAACTTTTGATATTATTGTATAAATTACCTGTAAATAGAGTGTCTTCTGGATCTGCTTATGGAACAATTAGCTGCTGAGTCTTCTAGCCATATACAGGATATACACTCTGGCATGGCCGTTTTTTTTGAGCCGTTCTGCTACCATATACCATCAATACTTAGTGTGAACAGTTGTTTTTAGCAAACTTCAAAAGGCCATCCTAGCAGTATATCAGTAACATAATCAGAGGTTCTTGTCAAGGTGCTAAATGTTATATTGAAGGAGTATTCCAGTTTCCATAAACTCTCTCTTACCCCACTTAATGTTCTTCATCCCTTCATTATCACCTCAGAATCCCTCCCTATCTGTGCTGTCCCACTCTTGCTGGACATATCCTGTGGATTCTTGAGTGTACAATCCTTCTCTTCCCTTAGATAGCTCAGCCTCTTGTCATCCATACTGTGTCAAGATTTAACTTTGTTATTGGTCTGGTTGGTAGCAAAAGAGATAGGGTAGATCCTGATAGAAGTGAGCATTGTCTTGAAGTGCCTAATTGAAATACTTTTCCTGATCTTCAAGCCAAAGGGCAGGGCCAGAACTAGGGTGAGGAAAGAGAATTGCTTAGAAGACCTCAGGGTTCTAGGTCACCTTGAGAGTGAGTGCCCCCATAAATTTTTCCCCTATACACTTCACTTGCCTAACCCTCATCCCAGTAATGCAAGAGGATAAGCACGATCAGCTAACCCATGTGTGTGATGTCACTTGGGCATAATATGTTCAGTGGAACCTAGATCAAGCTTCTCAAGTGCATTTACCCAAAAATCCCCTCCTCAAGCTTCATGGTTCCATCCAACTCCCTTCCCAGTTGGCCCTTGTTCTAAGGTTGAGAGTTCAATTTCTGTTGAATCTTTGCTATATTACAATTAAATCCTGAGCCAAGTTCTTCATTTTATTTGCACTCCAGCTGCAAGAAATTAAGGTTTCCTTAAATACTACCTCAAAGACTCTGTTTTCAGTTTCTCTTGAAATGGTGATTTATCACCCAGACCCTATCATCTGCTGTCTTCTGTGATTCAATAGTACTCAGCAAGAGTCATCCAATTCCATTGTCTGTTAGTACAATTTCACTCATATTCCTCAAATGCCAAAGAGATATATTGCATCAACAAATGAGTTTCCTTCACTTGCATCCAATCTAAACTCATTACCAAAGTGTAGTTGAACAATTTTGCTGCTAGAAAATTCCAGGAGCTATCGGGATCCCACTTACCATCAGTGGTGGAGTCCTCAATGCCAGCCAAAGGGTAAGTGATGTAGCTCTATAATTCTATTCTTTGTGTTTCCTCTTGGTAGAAATTTTCTTGGGTCAAGTTTCCAAGAATCAGTCACTAAGGTGGAGAATTGTATACAGGAGTTATTTAGGAGCACTCTTGGGAGATACTCAAAGAAGTGAAGAACTCAAGATTAGGGACAGGGAGAAATTGTTAAGTACAGTTGCCATTGGAAGGTATATAACCTTAAGCAAGGCCATTTCTGAAGGCTAAAGGTAATTCCCACTGAGGAACAGAGATGTGAACCATCAAAAACACATATTCCCAGAAGCACCTGCGATGAATGTGTTAGTTGTGAAGAGGGGATATGGACAGACCACTCCAGATTCAACTACAGAGTATTCTTCATTTTAAGATGGTTGCCACATCCAGAATGGGTTAAAACAAAATTTCAATTTGAATAATTTTGGAAAAAAAGAGGTATATATACAAAAGCAACAACTTAAAAGGTCTATGTATTTTGAGACGAAGTATGGATAATGAAAAACAATTTCAGAGGTCAAATACTGCAACTTTTGACATCACAAGATTATTTTGGGCACAAGATGGTGATTATGCTTGGTGTACCTTCGAGTAGGTTTTGAACTTTGAATGTTTCAAATGATCATGCCACACTGTGTTCTAAACTGCTAGAATATGTGCATGGGATGTGAAGCAACAGTTCAGTGTTAGTCTTCCTCCAATGTGATAAATCTGCATATTGGATGGACAGATCGATTAATCAACCAATATACAGATACCTAATTTTTAGTTTTGCTGAATCAAATTTCATTTAGTTTGTCAGATAGTTCATACTGAGCATATAGAGCTATGGTTTGTTCTGATCCACGTTTACATTTCTGTAAGAATAGACATCACAGAATTGATAAAGTCAACGCATCTTATCTTGAGCTTTTCACTCCCAAATCCGAAGATTACTATGTCAGACTGTTTGGAAAAACATAAATCAGAGTCACTGAAAATGATGTGCTGTTTCTGAACAACAACAAAAAATCTTTGGTTTCCCTGATTATTTGGGAGCTTCTAAAAACCACACATTTATGCAAAGAATGCTTAAAAAATCATAGTGCTAAACTTGGAACTCTTATCTGTGAAACCCTTTCCTAAGATACAATGGAATAAATAAAATTTTAAAAATTGATGTACAGTTCTTAGCAAATACAAAAGAAGTAATAGAAGAAGCCATTCTTCAATAAATGTTTGCTAGCTAAATGATGTATTGGTTAATGGTTCATTCCTGACAGTCATTTTCAATTTGGACTGGAATTTTCTGAGGTTAAATCAGAATTCTTCTTTCTCTGAATTGAGAAACAATGAAAAAAAAATAGAGGCATCAGATGGGGATCAAAGTGTCAGCCTTATTGAGAGACTGATGATGAAGAGAATCACCTTGGAGCAATGCCCAGTTAGTCTTCCTGTTGCTCCATCTCGGACTTGGATTCATTTGCCACCTAGTTTTGACAAAGAAAGGCCTTACCCCACTCACCTGATAGCATGCACATGGCATAGGACAAACTCAATCTGGAATCAAGACGACCCAAAGGAAGGGAAGCCACATGTCATAAGGGCACAGCAAACACCATACCTTCACGTTGCCTGAGGGGAATTGCTTCAGTGAATGTTGCACTTCTCTAGCATGGCAATCAAATTCATTATTTCTCTTTCTGGGAGGAAAAGTGTGTAAGTAAATTTAAAATGGCAAAATGTTACTCCAATATTCTCCCCTTCTGGAAAAGAATAATTTTGTCATGAAAACAGTAAGAGGAAAAGTAAAGATTTCCTTTAAAAATTATCTGGAAAATGGAGCTGTCATTTGCATCTAATACTGAGACATGATGTCTTTGAGCAGCCATGAATTAATATATCAGAGATATCCCAAAGTAGGTGATGAATACCAAGTGGCAGAAAGATACATTTTTAATATAGGAAACTAATGATCTATTGTCACTCTAATTACTCTGCTACTTGTGTCATTTCTTTTTACATGATGTGTATTTTTGAAAATATTGCCAAGAAAATAATGTGCTTCAAATTTAACATTAATTAAAAGTTGCATATGCATATTTAAATACTACCCTGTTGGAAAAAAATATTTAGAGTCTATCTTACATAGTGCATGATGATAAATTATATATTCTTGACACAGCATTAGTAAGTTAGAAAATTCTATACGTTATTGAAAAAAGTGTCAATGTATTTGAGTGACAATATTAAAATTATGAAAACTACTATGCATAAATATATATATACTTATTAATATATAGTGTATAATAAATATATATATGTATATATATATTTTTTTTCCCATAAACCAATTCCAAACCTGCTTCATTACTATTGTCTTATTATATGTTTTTATCTTGTAGAGTAAGTTATCCCAACATTTAGTTCTCCAAGTTTGTTTTTATCATACATGGCTTTTCACATTTCTATATATATTATAGAAGATTGTGAGGTTACAGAAGAACACACACACTTTCACAAACCCAGTTGAAATTTTGATTGGTATGGTATTAAATTCGCACATCTATTTGGAGAAAATTGAGATAATTCAAACAGCACATCCTCCATTCCATAAACATGGTGTATATCTTTTCATGTATGTGAATTCTTTTAAGGCCTTTTCCTCCAGAACCTTAAGTCTGAAGAACTAGGAGAGGAGGGTTTACCTCTGGTTCATGCTAACTCTGGACAGACCTCTGCTTTTCAAGTAAATGTGGGGAGGATTTCTTAAAAGACTTCTCACCTTGACAGTCCCAGGCCTTACTTAGTCTACCTCTTATTTAGCTAAAACCAGTCATGAGCTATTAGATGATGATCTACGGTATAAAGTAGCTGTTGTGTTTAATATTCTTTTTACTGCTCAGAGCTCCTAATTTTCTGCCAAAATCACCTTCCCTGTTCCTTACTCTTTTGAAGCTTTTCAATACCATTAAGGAAATTAAAGAAAATATACTGAGCATTATAAAGGAGAACTGATCTTTAAAAACTAGCTCACTGATACAGGAAACAGAAGTATACCTTTTGTAAAGGCTTATTTTAGTCACTTATTTCAAAATGACAGCATATGGAGGGCATGTGACATAACTAGAGAATTCATAAGAAGTTTAAATTGAATCTATTAGTATTTTCATGCTAATTATTTTATTATATTACAAGTCAACTCATTAATAATTTAATGACAGAAAGCATAGACTTCAGAAACCAGTTTTAATCTCTGACACATAGCTCAAATTTGGGCTCCTTTATTCTCTAAAGATACTTCAAGAACTGCAGGAGTAGAGGAAGGAAAAATGAGAATGACAAAAGGCATTTGCATCTCACTTTAACAACATAATTCTATGATGCATCTTCTTATTAAACTGGGATTCCTCATACATGTTTATTTGAAAGAATAATTGCCACAAATAAGAAATACTTGAAAACCACTGGTCTCTAAAAAAAGAGAGGAGATTCTTAAATATGCTGATCAAACAACAGTGTCTGGCCTATGAAGGTCTGAGCAATGTATCCAGTGTAAACTTATTTCAGTTAATTCTAAAGAGATCTAAACCACTTTCGGAAGACAGTGTTTATCATTTATTTAACAAGTATTTACTGGGTTTTGACTAATTCACCAGATACTGCTGATGGGATAGTAACAAAAAGGGAACATGGTCCTTTGGCTGATGAAGATGACATTCTAGTGGATGATATAGGACAAAATATGTAATAAAATAATGGTATATATAGTACCTGTACAATAATAATCAATATCATTCAAACTGATGAGTTAATGAAATGGCCCAGAAAAGGGGCTATAAATGCAATTTAAATGTATCTGGATACACTGACAACTGATCAGCCAATTCCTACTTTAACAAGCACGTAAAATGTACTTAGGTAGTGATGCATAAATTCACAACTGAACCACAAGTTACTACTATTGGTGACTGGTGTCAGAAGAGATTCTTCATCTCTACCTCATCTTTACTTTTATATTGACACATCTCTGTAAATGCTTTGCTTTCTACTCCTCTTGCTTTTGGATGATTATCTTTTTCTCCACATACAAAGCTCTTAAAGGATAACAACAAAAATGAAGGGTTAATAGCTGAGGGACAATGGAACTTATTAGAATGAGCTGCTCTTTCTTTTCATTTTTCAATTTGCAAAGCATAAGGACATCCTCTGTGAAATATAGCACTTCTGTCTCTTTCAGTTTATTAGATCTTGCCTCTGGACCGCAACCAAATTAGGTGACACTGGAGAAACCCTAAAAGACCTCCCCACTGCCATCAGTGAGATAATTCCCAAACTGGGAATAGCACGTTAGGACAAGCTGGCAGTGGCAGCTGTTGCTGTATTGATCGTCAGGGTTTGCTCAAAAGCTCTGGCCAGCTGAACTAGTGTCTCCTTTCTCCTCACCTACAGACATGTGTTCCCCCAAGGCTACAATCCAGCTGAAGGCACGGAGGGTCCGAAATGAAAGTAGCAGTGCTCTTCAATGCCAGCACATTTTCAGCAAACTGCGGCTTCAAAACTGCTGGCATATTTAGTGATAGGAGGAACTTCTGTCCAGCAGGAGAAAAATACAAGATAATAGTGCACTAAAGGGAGCTGTCTCCTTTAAATTAGCTTAATATGATGGGATTATTTGGGTTTATTATTTCAATGTTTTTGATAGAGAGATAGAAATGGAGAGATAAAAATCTCTCTTACTTTTTACTACCAGTTTACTTCAGAGATCAAAATGTTTTATGAGGTTATATTAACTTTCTGTATATATATAAGACACCTTGAGTACTTTGGAATATTAAGACATGTTGTGATTAAGAAAGTCATGATTAGATGTAGTAATATTGATTCCACAAACGAATATTTGAAATGGAATATGTATATTCCCAAATATAACCTTTATAATCTGAACTGTGTTATTTTCCCATATCGATTGTTTTTGTATTTATAAAAACATGTTTGTATAGTATCTTAAATATTTTATCATCCAAAATTTTAATTCTGTTATTTCAATGAAAATGTCATTTTCAGGTTATAATAAAAAAAGTAGTATAGTATATCTTATATAAGTTTATATTTTAAATAATATTTTAACATTTTTATGATACAGTTTTTTAAAAAGCTTTGGTCACAAATTGTGCTATTGGACAACTCATATTTTTGAAATTCTGTATTTTTCTTTTTTACTTATTAAAAGATAAACAAGTAGTTCCTAAAGACATGAATATAGAAATATCCTGTGATGACCATTTTACTTATCATAGTATGATTTATATATTATAGTAAGCATGATACTGATAAAGGCTTATATCACTATATACATGTGTACATATATACATAAGTTTTTACTAGCCTGAGGAAAATTTATGGCAAATATGTTTTCCTTTGCTACAGTACATTTTGTATTTAAGAATTTTAACTCTTTTGCTAAAGAAATAAATGTAACAGAAATGTATAAATGTAGCCAAAATATATGTACCATGTGCTAAAATATTTGAGATGCAATTATTAGATATCATTGGGAGTGTAAATGTCATTTCAGTACTGGGAACTTTTTCATGGGAGAACTCTCAATAATTATTTTAATTTTACTATAGATTTCTTTTTGCAAATGTACAGATCTCTTTGCTTCTGGGGAGAACTGATACTATCTCTAAATGAGTATTATGATATTTCAAGTATTCCAAGACACAGGTAATGGACTAGATCAGCAGTGAGTCCATTTCACTGAGTTCAGTGAGCAAAGCAAAAGGACATGAAAGCAAGATAGCATCAGAGAATATTTGCCCTGGAAGAACATATTCATTTTCAGATTTAAACTAAGGTAGCGAAGGTGTGCAGCTAAGCCAGTGCTGAGATTGAAAACCAAATCTCCAGACACCCAGTCCTGATGGTCTTGATCCTCGCAGGATGAGGTGTGGTCCAGAAGGTTCTGAGTAGCACCTTTGACCATGTAAATGGCTTTTTTTTCTATATTTTAGGTCAGAATTAATTTGGTGACTTTTATTTGCTTGGCCAGTCCTTCCAGATTGATAGGATTGGTCTAATACCTACACTTTGTAATTTACTTCACTTCAACATATATTTTTGAATATCTAATATGCCCAAATCAATGTTTGGCACTATTGTTGGGAATGTGAGGTAGAAAGATAGACACGAGCAGCTGGAAAAGGGGAAGATAAGGCTCAAAGTTGAAGCTGCCCGAACTTTGCCCAGGGAGGAGGTCCCATAGGGAGACAACTTCCTCCCCAGCCAGATACCGATGGACGGAACTAAGAACTGTCCAAATCACACCTCAGCATGGGGAAAGGACATGCTCACTGAGCAGGGTGACTACATAGCAGGACCTATAAGTCAAATCATCCCACCTTGTCCATCAAAGAGATGCCTTCTAACCAGAACGCAATATTTAAGCCTCCTGCCTAGCAGATCGAGGCCTTTGTCTACCTTGACTGCCAGCTTCTCCCTTGGATATTCAAATAAACTTTCATTCTGCTTTGCCACTGTGCCTCTGCCTCTCACTTCTTTGTTGCAGCAGGGACAAGAACCAAGGAGAACAAACTCAGCCCATAACACTATGAAAAATAGGAGTGTTATTAAAAAACTCTTCTCTTCATGAAGCATATGCTATACTGAGCAAGAAATGAAATACATAAACTGGTGATAGCAGAGGGCCATATGCCAAATATAAATTTATTACCATCTTCATTCACTCAAGATGTAGATTCTAGTCTTTATGTTTTGTTTTTGTTTTTTATTTTGGTAGTAGTCCTTGTCATAATGTCTAACGTATGCAGACCATTTGATTTAAAAGCATGATAAACATATGCAGCTACCTCCACCTATCATGATAGTTTCTGTGTTACATATTGACTTCTAGAGGGAAAATGAGTTGGAATTTTGGAAATTGAAGTGAATGCTATAAATTATATATATATAAATATATATATATTATGTCATATATATCATATATATGACAAAACAAATATATCAGCCTCCAATTTATATATATAGAAAATATATAAAGAGATAACTAAACATTGATTTCTTTTAGATATGAAGATATAAATGGAAAGAAAAGGTGTGGAAAAGATTTTTGTATCTTTTTATACTGAGTTTCATTGCCAAAAAAGTATTTATATGAATAAAGAAGGAATGTCTTCATACTGTTGTCAGGCAGCTGGGTTTGGAGAGGTTTCTCCCTGAGCACTAGATGAAACCTCAACCTGGACAGAGGAGGGTTCTTGACTCTAATCAAGAAAAAATTCTGCAACAGGTAGGACAAGTGTAGGTAAGAAATGAATGTATTAAAACAGAAGTAATAGTGGATGGCAGCAGCAAGGTAGGCAGTAGATAATAAGGAAAAACTGAGGGAGGAAAGGGAAGCTCATTGAACTCCTGCTGGCATAGGACAGATCCCTTGCCAACTTCTGAAGCCAGGGTCACCTTGCGTCCAATGTCCTCTTGAATTTGCAGGGTGTGGGAATTAAGCCTCTACAACCCCAGGATGGGATTTGGGGGAGCCATTAATCACTAGATGGAGTGAAATTATATTCTTAGAACTTCTCAAAGGCAAAGAAAGGAGATTTTCAGGCAAGCAACTAAAAAGGCATGACTGTACAGGTCACCAGGTGATGGGAACTTGCAAGCCCAAATCAGAGGTCTCAGCAGCCCTTCCCTAATGTCTGAAGTAGAACAGAGAGAGAACTGTTAAGTTCTAGAAAATTGAGTGAAATAGCAAAGTAACAAAGACACCACTGGAAGAGCACAGATACAAACTGCAATAAATTGAGCAGCAAGAAGGCTTTATTTAAGGCAAAGTACTCACTTGAAGAAAGGGGAGTGTGGGCAGCCTTAGAGAAGAGACACAGCCGTAGAGAAAATATAACAAGAGATGGTAGAGATGAGAGGAATTTCTAGAAAATTTTAGAGTAGCTGATGACTTTATTTTAGAGTGGCCTAAGACTTAGTGTTAGGACAGAATCCTAACACTTAAAGTCTTAGGATTCTGTCTTTTAAGGATTTCAAGAATTGGCCAAAGGGCCAAAGGTGGAGGTACATAGGCTTGACATGTGGTTTCATGATGTCTAGCTCCTGTGAGGGACATTATGTCACCATCATAATCAGTCCTCTAGTACTCTGTGAGGTAAACTTAACACAAGGAGTTTATTGATCCTGTTCTTCTCCAAGATAGTGGTTTCCCTCAAGCACTGGGAACATAATTATCATTTAGGACTACTTGCCCTGCCTTAAGTTATGGTGATTGCTGGCTAATTACTATAAAATATGTTAGGAATCTTACCTCCTAACTCTCTGGTTTTTAAAATGAAATCTTAGCCTTAAGATGGAGTCCCTATTGTTCTTCCTATACTATTTATATCCCAGCATTTTTCATCACAGGCAGGAAAAATTAACCATTGTAACTCCAGAAGTAAAATCTTTCTCCGAGCCCAGGACAAATTACCTTTGAAACTGAAATAAGTCAAAGGGAGAAGTAAAGTGGAGAAACCTGTTTATTGCTTACAAGCAGTCTTTCACCTCTTCTGGCCCATGTCTCTCACCACAGGGCTACAAAAAAGGGGACCCCAACCAACCTCTCCAGTCCAGATATGCCTTCGTTCCCCCTTGTAGTTGCCTATTGATATGGAGATGGACTACATCTCTCCATCCCTTGGAAAAACCTATTCTGGAAATATTCTGGAGTTTCCAAAACAATATTCTGGAAGTATTGCAATTTTATCCACACCATGGTGCTTGTCCCATGTCCCTGCTCTACCTCAATACTAATGTATTTATGTGCATGAAAATACATATTATCCACTTAATCATTTTTAAGGCAAATCCAGCAGTTTCTTTTGATTACATTTTTCAGGATTCTTTTACAGAATTTATTTTTCAGACTTTCATTTAATTCAGCCAGTATTTGTTTCTTTTTCAGCTTTATGGAATTATAATTAACAAATGAAATTGTGATATGTTTAAAGTACACATTGTGGTGATTTCATATACATACATAGTGTGAGAGGATATTCCCCAATGTGTTGACATAACCATCACCTCACATATTTTCCCTTTTTTGGGGATAAGAACATTTAAGTCTGGTCTCTTACAAACTTCAAGTGTACAATACAGTTTATCAATTATAATCACCATGTTATATAGTAGATCCTCAGACCTTATTTATCTTAAAACTGAAAATTTATACCCTTTCACGAACTTCTTCCTATTTCCTGATCCCCAGTTCCTGACAACCCCTTTTCTATTCTACTTCTAACAGTTGGCCTTTTTTTTATTTTGTGAAGATTCTGCATATAAGTGATAACCTGCAGTATGTCTTCCTCTGTCTGGCTTATTTTACTTAGCATAATACCCTCCAGGTTCACCCATTTTGATGCAAATGACAGAATTTCCTTCTCTTTTAAGGCCGAATAACATTCTACTGTATACACAGACACCACATTTCCTCTATCCATTCATCCATTAATAGACACTGATATTTAAATGATTAAGACATTTCCTCTGCTTTGTCATATGCAAAAAATAAAAAGTGAGACAAGGCTTTTTTTGAAAGAGTCAGACTGCAGAATGAAAACAATCGTACAAAATACTGTAATTCAATAGAAATGCCATAAATGTATAAGGCAATGTGTAAATGTCAAAATAAAGAAGCCTGCACATTCAGTATTTTGGGGATTACCAGAGTTTAGTGGAGAATCAGGAGGAAGCCAGGAAGCAAACAAGAGAGGTCACATCGGAGGAAAGAGTCACAATGTAAAAGTCTTCAATCAGAAATTAAGGTATTTTACATCTTAAAAAAAAAGTCTCCTGGAGTTTCTGCACTACTAGTATTTAACTGCATAAATTTTAACCCACAGGTAAAGGGTTTAAAGGGATTTTTTTTTCAATCCTTACAGTGTGGTAAATCCTATCAAGGCAATTTGTAAAGGAATCCCACTGATTTTGTGATGGCACAGGTTGAAGCATTCACTATACCCTCCTCAGGTTCCAGAATTTATTCAGTTCCAAGAGAGTGAAAGTGCCAAGAATTATTGTTACACTCAACTAATTCTAATAAAAAGCCCGATTTGTATAGGTTAAACTACATGACATTGTTGATATTCAGACATGTTTTGACCTACCAAACCTAATGTTAAATGGTTCAAATTAACAAATAAAATTCCATTTATAAATTATGGTTCTTTTTTCCAAATACTGCATTTAGGATATATTGCACATTCTCTTTGCAGTTAACCTTATAAATCATCCATGTCAATGACAGAGTCAATTATAACTTTAAAGCAAAATCCTTCTATTCCAGAATGCTGAGGGTAGAGCCATCTGGAAAATAATATACTATATATTTAATGCAGGATAACAGTGACTTAGGTATTGACTGTTTTCTAATGGATAGAATATGGGCATAGTGGAAAAAGAGTGAGAAAAATTATAGTTTGGATAAGTCATCAGCTACTCTAAAATTTTCTAGAAATTCCTCTCATCTCTACCATCTCTTGTTATATTTTTAGCTGGCCGATGTGATAACTGACAACATCTCAATAAAAATATCAGACATGGCATTCAAAGTTCATTGGGGCTGTGATGTTATAATACCAGTCTCTTTCCTGGGTGCAGCTGGCAAAGAATGAGATGCTATGAAACAGCTACTTAAATATGAATGGCTCTTTAAGCTGCCACTCTTAATAGCAGACTTTAAAGAAATTTTCTCCAACTCAGAAAATTAACAATCTCTGGAGAAAAAATATTATCAAAAAGTCACTTAAGACATAGGGCATTTTCCTTTAGTCTGAAAAATTACTACATCGTCAGAGTATGCTACCCAAAGATGTATTCTTGAACCCTCATGTTTACATAAACTTTATTAAACTTGCTGACTTCAAGACCTATTTAATCTTTAAACTAAGCTTAAAACAAAGAACGTGATGTGCTTCTTCTCTCAAATATCTAAACCCAGGTATGGGAATATTATTCAATGTCATAACTCTGGAAATTGCATACAACTTTACAGTCTCTACTCTCCATCACTTACATTGTTAAAGGGGGTCAAATTCAATCACACATTTTCAAACCTGAAGATGTGGCTTCTTAAAAATAATACAATACAATTTGAATACCTATGATTAACTTAGACCAGGAAAGAAAAAAATTAAGTATAGAGAGGATGCCCTGAATAGTAATTCATTTGTATTAACTCTTAAATGACATGGAATGGTTGTTATCATTATAGTTTAAACATCTTTATTTGGAAGCTAGTTCTATTTAGCCATATAGTTACTCTGATTGAAAATTGTTGTTCTTATTTAAAAGGAATAAACCAGGATCATTCATTTGTCCTATTTGAATCAATTTCATGTTAAAATTAGGCTGTGATTTCTTTTTAAAATTTTGAAATAACCTTTAATGGTCACTTTGGAAGGCTGCCTAATATATGTACCATTTCCTGTGTTTGAAGAATCCCCGTCCTCTTATTAGTCTGGGTGAGGGAAAGAAAATGCCTCTCCTGTAATCATTGAAAAGTCTAGATACTTGGTTTCCAGCCTTCTCTATATTTGATATGTGAACATGTAACTTAGACTTGTTCAAGCAGATGCAACTTGCCTGACTGTGTCAGGAGCTACTGACATATGTGGAAGGGAGTGCTGGAGTGTTATATTCATTCCTTCTTTCTCATCCCCTTATTACCCCCCAAGACAGATCAGACTCCTGGAGCAAAAGAAGCACCTTATGAGCTGCACACAGTAATGAGTTCTGCATGCAGAAGGGGTGATGTGCATACTTTGGTATCTACTGTTTAGTGGAAGGGGCAACTTTCAGAACAGTTTTTTGGTGTGTTCGAGGGCACTGGTCTCAAAGTACTGTACTTTGTCATTCTTCGCACCTTCTCATTGATTCAGGAGTTACCCAATATCCTTTTATTAAATTCCTTTTCTTCCTTAGCTGGCCAGAGAAATCTTCTGCTCCATGTAGCTAAGAAACAAGACTGATGCATGTTCTTTCTGTATATTCTTTGCCCTTTCTGGACCTTCTGTATTTCCTACTCCACTTTATATAGTAACTGTACTGTTCATTTCCAGTAGAGGCTTGATTTTTTTTTTTTTGGTTCGTTTGTTGGTGGGTGGATGTTTTTAAATCAAGATCTACAAAGGGGTTTCATATCAAATGCAAGTGTTTTAAGGAGGTTTTCTGGTTAAAGCTGGAGTAGTGGTTATGAAGATACAGCTCCCTCTTGACCCACAACAGCATTTCTCAAGAATTACTGCTGAAGCCTCAAGATCAGCTTAGCATCTTAAAAAATCATGGGCTTATCAGGATTTCTAAAATTCAGCACTATTGACATTTGGGGTGGATACTTTTGTTTGTGTGAAGCAGTCCTCTCAATTATAGGAAGCTTAGCTGCATTCCTGCCCTCTACCCATTAGATACCAATAGCAAACCATCCCCTGCCAGTTGTGGGACCCAAAAACATCTCAGACATTGCCAAATTGCCGTAAGTGAGGATAAAAATCACCCTTAGTTGATAATCACTGATTTTGATATCAGTGACATACAGGAGTTTAATTATTCACTGTGGTTTATCATCCTATTAATTTATTTAAAAGAATTGTGGAATTCCTACTATATGAAAGATGTGGGAAATAAGAATTAAAACCCAGCTCTTACCCTCAAGATTGGGAAGTCTTATAGAAATGTTAAGAATTTAGCAAGTGAAAATATTGTGCAAACATTTTTTACCTGTTTAAGATAATAACAATATAGGATCCAGAAGTAAGTATTAATAAACAAATGTAATTAAGGGTGAAATCATTTATTGAAGGAAGTAATCCCAAAAGGTAGGAGAGGTCAGGGTAAGTTTTAGTGGAAAATGTGATTTTGAGCTGAGTTGCAAAGCCTAAAAAGTATTTTAGTAGTAGTGAGAAACAGCATTTTGGGTAGTATAACAAATTCAGAATGGCCCAAGAGACTATGAGAAACCAATCTGAGTATGAAGCACAGTGCTGGGTGGAGGAGTGTGGGAAGGTGTGGAGACCCTTTGTTTTGGGGTCAGATCAGAGGTGGCACTAGAGTTTATAAATGAGACGGAGTGACAGCGCAGACCCCTTCCTGAGGCCGCCTTTGATTGCAAACACCTGGCTTTACTCTGACTACACTTTTGCTCAATGGCAGAAACACCAGGCGAAAAAAGTAGAGGGGCTAAAATGTGCCCTCAAGCTTTCTCTTGGTGCTGCTTTTGTGTCAGATAGTAAAAAAATTTTAAGGGCCAGGCTGAGGGATTTGATTGTGAAAGAGTGATTAAATATTCTCATACAGTGGAGAGACGTAAGCAGGGTTTTAGAAATTTTAATCTGGTTTAGTGGGCAGGGATTAAAAAGAAAAAGAATGTCCATTGAACTTCCACGTAAGTGGTTACAACAATTATTCAATTGTGAGATGAAAAGAATCTGAATTACAAGCATGCCAATGAACACTGGCGAAGGGACGGAAATGGAGGAGACTCAAACTAGGAGTCTCCTGAAGTTGATAATCCATAGCAATTTGGATAAAGTAGAGAAAAAGCTCTGGTGGCTGTGATGCTTTGAAAATGAATGCCACAAAAACATCTGTACTATTAAGGCAAATAAGTTAATAAAGAATAGGAATCAGTACTAGGGGGCAAAATTGAGTTACATTATTTATCAATGAAGTTCCCAATGACATACAGTAGAGTGCCCTCCAGTGACATGAAAATATGGGACTGGTGCCTAAAAGAGAAGATCAGTTGGAGAAATGAATTTGGGAATATATATTTTAGTGATGTGTTCATTGATTAGATTTAACTCACTGAAATTTCCATAAATTTAAGGCATTAATGAGCCTTTTTTTAAACAGATTTAACTGTGAAAGCAGTGTTCAAAGCAGCACTGTGTATTATAATTGAGACACGAATCAAATCAAAGCGTGTATGTTAGTAAAACTGCTATCCAAGAATGTCCTGAAAGTCAAGATGAGGTATAATTCAGCCTTATGATAATCAAAATAATTTTGTCTCATGTTCTATAAATTAAAGTTTCAACCAACATAGATTATTTGCAATATTCTATTTTCTTGAATAACTATGTGGTCTCTTAACAGGTTTCCTTCAAAATCATTAAAATCTCCCTAGTTCCCCTAAATTAATACCTTTCTTGGCAAACATATAATTGAGTTTTTTTAAGTAACTATTTTGTCTCATTTGCTGTGACTGTCCTTCCTTGTTCTCATATTTATACTTGAACATTGTTTCAGAAGTAAGAGACTTCAGGAAGTTTATCTACATGTATATATAAGGTTATTACATGTATATTTATGTAAAAGGACCTGCTTCCCTGGAAGGTGTTGGGATACATTTAGGAGGGATACATTTGACAGTGGGAATCTTGGCTTGCTTTCTGTGTATAAGAGACGCAGTGAAATTGATCTGTCAAGTACTGAAGTGTGGTCTCTGGCCTCTGCTTAGAGTTTCTCCATTACTTCCTGCATTCAGTTTTTCAGTAAATGACAAAAGATGTATTTCAAATTATTAAATCTAACCTTTTCTTGTCCACACAAGCAAACATCCAAAGGATTCCTTGCCTTTATTCTCCATTAATTGCTCAGATTATGAAGTATTTTATCTGGACTTTGGCTTTCTTAATTTTTCTACATTTTGCAATTGATTTTATTTTTCATGTTGAGAAATAATACATATGCCTTTTTCAGGACATATCTAAGACATTCTACATGATGCTGTTTCCCTTGATTCCTGATAGCATCTTTCACAGAGCTCTTAAACTTCCATCTAATTTGGACAGATTGCTTTCTAGGACTGTAGCACAGCTGTCTCCATGCCATTTATTTTCATTGTATGTCTAAGTTCATCTTTTCTTAGATTCCATGTCTTACTCTTTCAAGGATTTGTATTCCCTTTTTTTCTGGTTAGATTATTCTCTTTGTCTCTATAGGTTATTTTCTTTGTTTCCTGAGTATGTAAAATGTGCAATTGTAGAGATCTTCCATTTCTGAAAACATTTTATTCTGTCCTATTGTTAAAACAGTAATTTGACAAGAGGAATATGTGTCCATTTTCTTCCCTCAGAATATGGAACTATTCAGTATCCATCACTGCTAAATAACAAGTCTGATCCCTTGTAGGTGATCCTTTTGATTAGTTGTTTATGTGAGGCTTTCCAATCTTCTTTCATCATCTGCTCTGAAATTTTACAAGGATGAATCTAAGTAACTGTTTTTGTTCCATTTTGCTTTGGTTTTGGTGATTTTCAAATATGGAAAGTCATGTCTCAATTCAACTCTCAAAATTTTCTTCCATTTAAACTTTCTCCCTTTTCCTTGTTCATGACATTTGCTTTGTATTTTGGGTCACCTCACTGATGTCTATTTTGATATTTTCCAACTCTCACTTTTTGCTCAAAATGGTAAGTTCTTCCCTAAAATTTTCTTCATCATCCCACTTATTACTTTACCCTAGTGTTTATTTCTCTGATTTCAGAAAACTTTGTTTAACACAGTCTTTAGCATCTTGACTTTTCTAGAGTGTACCAAATAGAAGGAAGATAGATTTGATGTTCCTTAGAGTATCTATTTAACTTGAATCATCTCTGTTTATTTTGAGCTTGAACTTTTCAACTGCTGGATTTTCTCAAAAATCTGTTTATCCTGGCTGATTGTTCATTTATACAAATGAAAACTAAGTTGGTTAATTTTTCCTCTGTGATGATTTATTGTCCTGCAGTGCTCCCCTCAAGAGCGTGCGCTAGAGTTTTGTGTGGGAGAGGAGTCTGGCTGTAGATACGTTTTTGTTGTTGTGCGTTGCAAGGTCCCATCAGTGGGGTGTGCTGCCCAGAATGTCAAATCAATGAAAGCCTCAGGTACAAGTGCTAGTTGGTGTATTATGACTTCTATCCTTTTTAGAGATTCAGATCCATTTCCTTCTATAACAGTTCTCAAGCTGTAATGGTAGGATCAACACTGATGACAGACAATTGCTCCTTCCCCCTTGGGGGGAAGTGGCAAGGGCAAGTTGTCACTCATGTTCCCTAGAGTATCCTTTAAATAAGCATTCTGATTACTTGCTCCATACCAAATCTGCCCCTAGTCTCTCCCACTCGGATACTGGAGTCATTCTGTGGTTCTGCCAACAAGCATCTCCCACATCTGGGGTAGCCGCTCCTCTGAGTATTCTGCACTGTAGGTATCTTTCCTAACAGACTTATCCATAGTATCCCACTTGTCTTTATCGTCTAGAGATATGCTTCATTCACTGTTTGGCCCCCTTCCTGCTCTATGTGGCATAATTCTTTTCAATATTTTATGGTCACTTCAACACTTCTTGACAAAAGAGGAAAGATAAACATTATGTTCAGCTTGACATCTTGAATAAAAAGTAATAAAGGTAGTTTTTTAAATTATAGCAAAAGATGAACTTCCAAAGGTACAGGTATTTTGAAAAAGCAAGCCTCCTAGTATACAACAGAAAGGAGAGTGGGTTGTGTTGCAGAGGTGGAACCCTGAGTTTAGGACCTGAATCTTTTGTAACGGACTGGAAGCACAGTTGGCCATCACCCCAGAAGGAGATGTTGTCTTGTCTTTATTGTGCAGTAATTAAACCTGCTGTTTGCTCCTGAAATAGATACTTCTACATTTTCCAAGGCGGTTCGTCATGTGAATATCTTTGAAGAGATGGTCTGGAACACAGGCACTCATGCCTCTGCTCTCAAGACATGTAGAAACATAAAGGACAACCGTTTCCAGCAATATTTTAACTAAAACTCATACAGTTATCTGTTGAAATAAGTTGGACCCAAGTATTCACAGGATGCATCTATCCTATAGCAAGAAGTCCTGGACTTAGAACCCACACAAACCTAGCAACCTGTTTGGCCCCCTGCTCCATGCCATGGCTTTCTTAGTTGTTATAATTTACTACTTAACAGGAAAAAAAAGTAAAATTAAAATATAAATACCCCAAGAAAAGGAGAGAACAAAGCCATATGCCCGAAGAAAACTTATTTACATCCCCCCAATTGATGCTCCGTCATCTTGAGCTTTAATTGACCTACAAACAGGTTTCTTCACGGAAATGTGGAGAGAAAATTCCTCTAGAACCTGAAGGTGTTTTTTGCATCATCCTTAATGGTTACATCAGTTTTGGCTTTGTGTCATAATTATCTCCACGGATGTTTTTTACCTCTGACTTTTTAACCTCTCAAAAACAGAAATTCTGTCTTATTCATCTCTCAGAGGTGTGCCCCAAAAGACAGACTCTTTGGAAATAGTTTCTTAAAATTAACGAAAGTGAAAAACGTACCTCAAAGCACTTAACAAGTGATCTGTAATGAAAGACAATATTTTAAACTTGTGTTATGCCAAAATGACATTAAAATAACATTTTGTTCTGCCTATAGAGCATTTCGTTACATTAAGATAAACACATCTTTGTTGAAGTTCCCCTCTTCTTTGTTTAAAAATAGAAAATGTAAAGTTTTACAAGAATTCCATAAACTTGGAAGCCTCTCAGAATAGGCTGATTTTACATTAGTGTACTGCTAATATTAAATATACTGTGCTTTGGTGAATCATAATGCATAATTTGACAAAGAATAATAAAATCTAATATAGTTTCCTGAATATACACACAATAATTCAATGGTACGATTTAATGTTTATACACACAATTAATTAACTACATTCATGGGTGTATTTCAAACATAAAACTGTAAATTAACCTACTGCAAAACTGCAAGGCTTAGAAAATAAGGAGGCATTTTAGTTTACCTAATTCAGCCACACTTGCTTTGAAAATTTGGAGACATGAGGACCGTAGAAGTCAATAACCCTATCATGGTTACCCTACAGGGGCCTAGCAAAATTCAGATTATGACCCAGGTTTCTTGACTCCTAACAAATTCTTTTTTATTACACCAAAATGTCTTTTTTCATGACTAATGAGTTTAAGTAAATTTTGGCCCTACTCTCAAAACAAGAAGGTTCATGAAGAGAGAGCCTTTAAGTTACAAATTTGGTGAAGCCAAATAGCGACTAAGAGGGGACTTCGAGAGCAGAAACATAGGACACTGTATGCTTCTTGAAACAGCATATCGGGGTCCAAGGCAGGACCTTTAGAAAACATTAGGTTTGTCAGTGCACCCATTTTGCACACAAAATAAGAGAATTACCCACATCCTTCTGCTGCTTTATTTATTCAGTCCTTTTAGTTCAAAGACAGCTTACTGTGACATAAGTTGAAGTAGTATTCCCCTGCATTACAGATTAAGAAGATACAGTCAAAGAGGTGAATGACCTACCAAATGCTCAGAACTAGTAGGTGCCTCAAAAAATCTAGATTTCAGGTCTCCTGTTACTCAGTGTAGTGGCCCTGTCTTTACATTATGCTACCTGGAATGGAAAATCTTTTTTTCCAGATATAAATCACTAACATGGTAACTAAAATCATTTGTTCTATGAAAACACAACCATTGTTAAAATTTATATTATGAAGATGCTTTTGAATAAGTGGTGAAATAATAGACAAAACAGATTCTTTTTTAATCCTACTATAGGATATGCTAATAGTTATTTAAATTCTTTTGATTTTACTTTATAAAAAGTTATTGAACTTCTTTTATTTTGCTATATACCTTCTCTTGCATTTGGACCCTTTTAAAGTTTTCATCATCAAAACTTTGTTCCAATCACAAGCATAACAGTCTTTCTTTGAATAACAAATAGAGTCTGGTCAACAACTTTGTCAAAAGGAAGCCTGCCTCACTGATTCCTAATATTTGTCCTGTCATTAGATAATGAAAGCCATGTATTCTTTGTCCTGTGTTGGTCTTGCTCTAGAAAACCTATTTCCAACTGCTCTGCACATTAGCATACCTGGAAGCCTTAAAAAAATCTCTATGCTGGAGCCTAAAGCCAACAAAATCAGATCCCCAAGGTTATATTTTAAGCCTCCCCACTCGATTCTGAGGCACCAGGACAACTGAGAACCAGGGTTCGAGAGGATACTAGGAGCTTTCTTCCAGAAAGAGCAAATGTACTGTCCTCTTAACTTTCTGTCTGCTTGTTACCAAGTCTAAGCTCATGAGACTTGTTGCATGACAGGCCAGTAAGTCAAAAGACAAGGTGTTGGAGCAAGGAAAGTGACTTTATTCAGACAGCCAGCAGACCAAGATGGAGGACTCATGTCCTAGAGCAACATCTTAACTTAGGGCTGATTTCAAGCTAAGGGGGAGAGTTGGAGGGGGCTGAGGTCAGTAGGTGATGACTGACCTCAGACATCTGGACATTAGCAAGGGTCTGAGGAAGATTGTGAAACTTCTTGTCCTTGGTTAGTTGACTCTAGTCATTCTGTTGACATGGGTCTGGCCACGATGTTCCCATAAGACCCTGTGACACGGTCGTCATTCCTGTACAGACTTCTTCATCTCATTGGGGAAGGAGAGTTTCGGATAAGGTCTGACTCATCAGTCTTAAGTTTTGAGCAAAATTCCTTTTGCTAATCAACAAGTTTATGTGCAGGGCTACAAGCCTGAACAGATGCTTTTTTGACCCAAAGATTAAGGCAGCAAAGGAGGCAGATACAAAATTAAGGCCAAGATGCCAATTTTTCCAGTCTGTTACATGCTCATGCAGAAAGATGTGTCTCTTGGATGGTCCCCTCAGCTCAGACCACACACACCGTTGGCTCGTCACCATGCTCACAGCTCTTGATTTTTATACTACAAATTGGTTTTCATTTTACACATATATACCAAGCCCGACATGCACAATCACGTATTCTAGGACAGAAACTTTAGAGACAACTGTGATATTCTCTGAAAAAGAAACCTTGGTATTTCCTTGTGGGGTAAAATTGAAATATTTCCAGAATCTCTTGCCTGGCCTTAGTCTATGTACAAATCAATAGGTGTTTTTACCTGCAACCTCTGGGAATAGGAGGTGGAGAGAAGCTGTTCTCTCCTTCCTCTGTTGTTTCATTGGTCCCGCCCCTGTCAGTCACCGGGGAACCACCGGTGGAGTTCTTCCCAGAAGGGGCGGATGGAGAGGTGAACGTGCGCTGGGTCGGGAGAGACGGGGCGTGAGAATGGAGACCAGAGGGGAAGAACGGAGCTGGGCCCCATCATGAGCAATAAATGGGTTTCTCCTTCGACTGATTTCGGTCACGTCAGTTTATTCACCCTGCTCCAGGAACACTGCTTCCCAACCCCCGAGCTACATTCCTAAAAGAAACCACTGACATATGTTTTTGACTGGTAAGGAGTAAGCATGAAATAACTATTGAATATGGAAAGAAATGAAAGTACTCATAAGTGAAAGGCAGAGTACTATGAAAGTCTATAAGAGGTCCAGTCTATACTTTTAGTTCGATGAGGGACATGATATAAGATGAGGGTGCCAAGTCAGGGAGGGAAATGGCTTGAAGGAAGAGTTTCATTAGCAGAGCACTTTAGATTCAACCATAAGAAATCAATGATACCTGACTTGTTGGAACCCCAAAAATGGCAGTTGCATGTTACAACCTAATAATTTCTTACTGATAGCTTTTGAGTATTTTGTACTATTCATCATTTTCATTATTTGATTTACTGATAGCTATTCCTACCTGTATTTGTCAAAGTCCAATGAAAATCTCAATAAGAGATAGAACTTAAAAGTTGTTCTAAACTTTGAAACATTTCTGTATGTAAATGTTAAAGTAATACAGTTTGATAGACTAAATATAAGGATGTGCATTTTTCTATGACTATGTGAATTTCCTAAACTCAATAGCTATAGTAGCCCAACTGCATCAGTGGATAATTAGACAAAAGTTGCCTCTTCCTTTGGAGTTCATAGCTTACAAGGACAACTAGCTTGAAGGGTAAATCCAGGGTGAATTTCAGCCCCCACTTGCCTTCTTGTTCAAGAGGACATGTGCAGTGATCAGCCTGTACGACCACACGTTGAGACCCTGTGCATTGTATGAGGTGTTTGTCTAAATCAGAGACTATTTCCTTTTCCTAGTTAGAACTTTAGCCCCTGACTATAAGCAATGAGGCAGATATTAATGGGTAAGAACATATAAAAAAAAATCAAAAGACTACTCTACTAGTCAATTATTTATTATATAAAATTATATTAAATTTCATTCAGATAGTACCATAGTGAATTTAGCTGGTAAAACTGTGTTGCTGTATTTTGTCATATGTCCAAACATGTCAGGAACCCCCACTTTTTGATATATGTGGTGTGGTTAGACAGGTACAGCTTTACCTGAACTTGGAATAAGTATCAAACAAGACTCTTTTTACAACTTCTCTTTTCGGGCAGAATTGATGGCCATAACGAGATCCAATAATTACCTCATTTGAGTCCAGTTAAATGGGAAAGTCCTTACATTCAAGTTAGCAGAAATACTGAAGAAAAATATGGCAGCAGGTTTTGACCAGATAGGACTCCCAAAAATTCTGTAAGAATTTTGTTTAATGCACCTTTTTGAGAAAGGGGTATGGAGATTTTGGTGACATGGGCCTGAGGGTAACAGTAAATGTGCACAATATGCTACTCCAAAGTCTTCCCCAAGAAGGGAAAAATAAATAAGTAATTATATAATAGCTATGCAGAAGCTTCAGGCATTAAAAAAGGGGGAAGCTGTGAACCAGCCAAACCAGCCTGAAGCAAGGGTTCAGATCCATAACTTTGAATGTTGAAAAGGGCACTCTAATTTTGGAAATTCTAATGTTTTTTTGAAATTAATTCTCTCATTTTTATTAAAAGCTATTTATCATTCAGAAACCATAAACACTTGCCTTGTGATATCACTGTTAATTAATTTTCTTAATGATACTTGATAGTCCAATATCTCACCCAGTTAAATGAGCTCTACAAACTTCGTAGTATAACAAAGGGATGATGCTATTTAAAGGAATACTAAATATCCAGAAGGGAAGAAGCCACAATTCCAGAAAAACTCCTATAATTTTAATTATTGTATTTTATGAGTATAATATTGTCACAGACATTTATAGCAGATAAACTGGTTTTTGGAGGAACACCCTGTGATCTTTAAGACCAACAATGTGCACCTGCTCTTCTGCAAGGGAAAAGCAATGCACTCCTGCATTAATCCTGAAGGTCTTTCTATGCTTTAATTATTTTTTATTACAAATCATAGCATTTCTAGATGCTGAGTAGTAAATAACATTTGATTTCATAATCGGAAGATATGTATAGGAAAAACTGATTTCAAATATCTCCGAGTAGGAATGTCTGATTATTAAGTACTAGGCTTTCTAGAAGGCTTACCATCCACTAAGCAAAGTTCTCGTACAAAAGAAGCTTCTTAAATAGTTGGACTGGCTTTTTTTTTCCTGGAACCATCTATTAAGGGACTAACTAAATGTCTAAGAAAAGTTTTATGAAGCTAGGAAATGGATGGAGGGTCTAATCTATAGTGTTAGAACAATGATTATGCTTAAGAGGTGATTTTAAATTTTCACTAAAGCACAACAGTTTATTTAAATATGTATAATTCTCTATCAAGGCCACTAAAGCAAGGAGAAAGCCTAAAATAACTGTAAAATTGTACAAACTAAAAAAAACAGGTATTTATAAAACTGCATATAGAGAGACGGAATCTGATCTCCATAGCAGCCCATATGTTGTGTAACTGGCATTGGTATTATTTCCTTCATAAAAAGACAATATTTTGCTTTCATGTTGGCTATTCGTGAAGTTTTTAAGACCAAATTTTAATTTTTCCATAATATATGTGTCCAGTTTTGAGGTTGGATATTTATAAAATACATATAGTTTATCCATTCCCTAAAAGAAAACACTAGCTTTTATATTGTCTTACAAGTATTTTACAGAAAATGATTTATTTACATACATGTTATCAAGTTTTTATACTAATATACACTTGAAATAAAGATCAATTCTCCTAATGCATAAATTACTAAAACTGATAAAGTAGTGAAACAAAATGTTATTAGATCAATAAATCATGGCGATTTTTTTTTCAATGTGCCGGGCAAAGACAGTTTTAAGAGTTAGTCATATCAAACCTTCTTGGAAGAGAATATTTCAACTCCGTTGATAGCATTCCAATACATAGAAAAAATAAAGAATGCTTCAAAACCATTTATAGAGTATTGACATCACGGTTTATATAACTAAATCAAAACCCAGTGAAATCCTCAAATGCAGACTTAAATCTTACTTATGAATAGAGATGAAAAACTCATAAGTAAAATATAATCTAAGGATATGTTAAAAGACAAATATTCGATAATCAAAATAGGTATATTCCATAATGCAAAAATGAAGTGATATTAGAAAATCTAACCCAACAATTTAACACATCTCTTGATTTAATATTTTAAAATAGTAGTTAAATGTGTAATAGACCTCTGAAGTTTGAAAGTATATTTCTAATTAAAATTCTTAGAATACTATATGTAGAAAGAGGTTTCATTTTTATTTTAAAGGGTACTTATTGCCAACCATCAGCTCCGAATATTCATAAGGATGAAGTTCTAAAAAAATTACAAGCATTTTTAGCAAAGGAACCTCCAAAACAAGGAAAATTTATGCAAAAATTAAACAAACTGTGCTTTTTGGAGTAATAGGAGAAAGAACACATGGGGCGTCACTACTACACCTCATCCTACTTTCCACCAGTCCATCCCCACTCACAGATGGCCTTGAGTGGTCAAAAGGGAAATCCATTCCCTATTCGTGGATAATTCAGGAACATGGGCCCAAGCCATAAATTCATAGCAAAGAGGGTGATTCAAGAAGAAGAGAGTCACTCCTCTGTCACACTGTCATTTACAACAGGGGCACATGAAATTAGTTTATGGAAGAACATGTGAGTAACGTTTCCAGAAACTAAAGACAAAGCCCCAGCAAGGAGAGTTTTCTTTATTCTCCTTCTGGATATTATCATCTGTGCTGTGCAGCCCTGAAGACTTGTAGCCATCTTACCTGTCTGAGGATGCTGACAACCCACAGAACTCAGAGCCACAGCATTAGGACAACCCTGAGGCCACCCTCCTCCTGGTTGTTTAGTTGTTTCATCCAAGAAGCCAATTTTCACTGGGTTTTCTATTCCTTATAACCTATAGCCAGAGTTGGAAAACTTCAGAAAAGAAACTGATAGTAAACATTTCAGGCTCTGTGGATCATATGATCTCTGCTACTCACTTCTGCTGTTTTATTGCAAAAGTAGCCCCAAGCAATACATAAACAAAGAGGCATGGCTGTGGTCCAATACTTCTGTTTACAAAAATAGGACATAAAGTTTCTTTTCTATGTTTTCTTCAACTTCTGTAGTTTTAAGGTTTACATTAAAGTCTTTGATTCGTTTTGAGTTAATTTTGGTAGATGAGGCAAAGTATAGGTATGTTCAAGAGCTGTTTTTTCACTGAAAAGATTATTCTTTCTCTGGGGAATTCTGTACCCTTGTCAAAAATCCATTGACCATATATGTACAGGTCTACTGCTGGACTCTTATTCTTTTCCATTGATCTAGTTTTCCATCAATATCACACTACTAATTACTCTAGCTTTAAAATAAATCTTGAAATCACCTTTGTCTTCTATTTCAAATTTGTTTATTCATTGCCATATGAAATTTAGGATCAGCTAGTCAATTACTACAGAATGTGATGATTTTGATTGGAATTGTGTTGAATTTAGAGATCCTTTTGGAAAGAATTGATATATATTATCACTATCAAGTTTCCTGATTCAGGAACGTGGTATATAGACCATTTGTTTGGGTCTTCTTTAATTTCTCTCAGCAGTATTTCATAGTTTTCAGTGTACTAGTCTGACACAGCTTTTATTAGATGTATCTTTATGTACATAATTGATGCTAATATAATATTTTTAATTCAAATTTTTTGGGGTGTGCTTATGTGTGTGCATGTGTGCCCATGCATTGTTCAATACTTTCAGGAGTATTTACTGTTTATCCTGGCTGAAATCTGACAAGATATTCAAAAGGATTTTCTTTTTTCAGTAGCTCTATGGTTTGAGGTTGGCCAAACTGGAAACAGATATTCAGAACCTGGTAGGAAACTTTTTTTAGGCCTGACCCCTACGCTAAAATGAACTGTGTACTCAGAGGGAAAGAAAAAAAAACAACTGAAGCCATTGTCAAAGGATTTATTAAAATATTCCAAAGAAACACAGTTCTAAACCTAGAACATAACTTGAAGAACTTTCCCCTGATATAAAGAAGCAAATTGAAAACAATATAGTTGTATGTCTGGGTCTTGATATTATTCAAATTGCAACCCAATTCTTGGAGGAATTAAAAACAACTGTACTCATCTTACAAATCCAGTCTTTGTAAGAACAGAAATGTGGCTCTAGAAACAATTCAAAGACTGCCTTATCTTTACCAACCTCATTACCTCCCTTACTCATCTCAAAAGGCTTGCAGATATTGTTAAAAATCTGGATTTAGGAAATAAAACCCTTCTTGGAGAGACTTAGATCCTTTCTCTGTGTCTTTGAGATTTCAGTGTTCTACTTGGTCTTCCCTAGAAATACAAACTTTAGGAGGTAATTCTTATGAGAAAAAAAAAAGAAGCGATTTGGAAATTAGATGAATGAAAATGTTAAAAATCTTTTCCAAAAATATTAGCAAAGGCTTTTTTAACCTTCTGAGCAGGTAACCTTCACTTATTCTCTCTGTCACAAATGTAATTTAGATCCAACTATTCTTTAATAAACTAGTGTGTTTTGCATTATTATACTTGTCTCGTGGCTAAAATTTTAAAACAAAAGCTATTAGATGTCTGTTTATACCTGTCTATATGTCTACATATGTCTATGGATGTATATTATAGATGCGTAATTTTTTTTACCTCTGGATGATATTGCCAAAATTAACTTGTAAAAAATTATTTAATTGCCTTAAAGACCAACAAATGTTTATATAAATCAAGTAAACTCTCAAAAATATAGAAACTAACCCACATGCTTTTCAAGCTCATGTGAGCTAGGAGAATATCCAATAAACAAAAGGGTAGAGCAGGAAACCTTTTTAGATTCTTGACTAAGGCTCCCCTGTAATAAAAGATGGGTTAACAAGAGAAAAGCAGACATTTAATAAACAGTATACCTTCCATATACGTGGGAGATACTCAGGAAAAAAATGAGTGGCTCCCTGAAATGCCACCTTAAAAAATGTCTCCAGTTAAAGACACAAGAAGATATTGGGTTTGGGGGAGGGGGAGGCCAGTTATGGGAGATTAGAAGGGAAAGTACATCAACCAAGGCTAACATCGTCATGCAGATGTAAGGCCTTGCCTTCTCCCTTGATTACAAATTTCTTGAGATTTAGAGTCACCTTTCTCCATCTGGAACAGAGAAAGAGACACTAAAGGAGATTTCCCTTATAAATGTTAATGTCTCCTGAAAATAAGTAACTTCTCACTTTTCAGAGCTTTTCCTATTTCTGCTATTACCTAAAAATAATCAGCCTAAAATCATCCTTATGCCACAGAGGCATATTTTGGGCTGGTATATTTTGCTCTTCTTCAAAAGCTAGTTTAAGTTAAATTTCTGATTGTTTCTATTATATAATTTTTTTGTATGTTGATATTGTTTCCTGTGACCTTGCTAAACTGACTTTTTAGCTTTAATAACATTTTCAAAGATTTGATAGAGTTTTCTACACAGATAGATGACCATGTCATCTGTGAATAAAGGCTATATTAATTCTTATTTTACAACAGGATTTCTTTCAGAACTTTTTTCTAGCCTTAACTCTCTAGGACTTCCAGTATAGTGTTGAATAGATTTCCCAAAATCTCTCTTTCACACTTTTCAAAGAACTCCCAGGGAGTGCTAGACTTGGAATTTAGAATTAAGGTTTCTATTACTGGAACTGACTAGTATTAACTGGGAAATTTAAATAAGGAAATTAATGTTCAGCTGGTCTGAAATTTGGTATTTTTTTCAGATTTGCATTATTACTTTGTATTTATTTTTATTGAAATATAGTTTATATATGAAAATATATTAGTTTCAGATAAACAGTTGTTCATCAACTATATACATTATTAAATACTCACCATGCTAAGTGTAGTTACCGTCTGTCACCATACAAATATACCATAATATCATAACCTATATTCCCTATATTTTCATCCCTGTGACTAAATTATTTTATAAATTGAAGTTTATTGTTTTTTATCCCTTTCTCCTACTCCACCAGTCCCCCACATCCCATGGTTAACCAAACCTCCATTCTCAGTATTTATGAGTCTATTACTCTTTTGTTTGTTTTGATTTTCAGATTCCACATATAAGTAAAACCATGTGGTCATCATCTTTCTCTGACTGACTTATTTCACTTGGCCTAATACCCTCTTGGTCCATACATGTTGTTGCAAATGGCACATTTCTTTAATTTTTATGCCTCCATAATATGAAATTTGGTATTTATTATTAAGTGGAAAATTTGGATCACAGAAATATATATTTGTGTGTGTGTGTGTGTGTACAAAGAAGTAAAGACACAGTTATCCCATGTACATTGTAAAAATGTATCTCCAAGTGTTATATATGTATTCTGTGTGTATGTGTGTGTTAATGCATTTATTTATCTATCTTTCTAGAAGCAAATTTTGCTACCTTAAGGTACACCTCTTTGGCTTATTATTTTAAGCTGATCATTTTAGAGAAATTGCCAACACAGGAAAATCTCTGAAAAATCTAACACTAGTTACCCTTTTGTAAGAGACATTTACATTTATAAGGGAAATCTCTATTTTAAAGGGTCTTCTTTTTAGTACCAAGAAGAGAAAGATGACCCAATTTCTAGAAACTCTTACGTATGGGGAAGGCATGGACTTAAACCTGTATAACAACCTTACTGTTATTTACTGTCCTTTTCCTGGTTGCTTCTCATAACTGACCTCTCACCCCCAACATCTTTGTCTTTAGCTGAAGATGGTATTTAAGGTGATGATTTCAGCCATTCGAAGAGTTACTCGTTTTCCTGGGCCACCCCATGGATACAGGAGATATACATGTTTTTAAACATTTGTTTGATTTTTTTCCTGTTAAACTTTCTCATGTCAATTTGATTCTTCGACCACACAGAAGAACCTTGAAAGATGGAGGAAAATTTTTCCTCCTCAGTTTATCTATCTATATGTTTATCTATCTAGTAATGCACAGAAAATGTCTCAAAAGATACACTGTCAATCTCTTAATATTGTTTATCTGTAGAGGCTGGGCGTGGTTGAGGAACTCAGATTTTAATACATTTAATTTACTACATATAATCATTTGGCTTTTTTATAAAGAGCCTGTATTACTCATGCAGTTTAACAGAGATACTGAAAAAGTAAAGACCACAAATAGACAAAATACAGGCAAAGATTGCAAAAGTGACTCTCTCAGTAAAGTATTGTTATATTGTTTTTCATGTTCCTTTTTCATGTTCTTCATTATTATAATGAGCATGTATTGTGAAAAGATTTTTTTATTCTTAAAAATGTGCCCATGGGAAGTATTAGCACATCAAAAGTACTGTGAAACTAAGCAAAGTCATCACAACCAACATGAGCTGATTAAAGAATGAGAAACTAAATTCTAGGTTGTTCAAATAAGCTGACAGAATTTATTTTCAAAACCAGACACATCTCTGAAATTTAAAGTAGCAAAGACATCATCTTAGCTTCTTATCAGAATTTAATTTTAATAAAACACACTGATCATCAGTCAAAGTTTGTTTCTACCACTGACTCTTTCATGAAAGTTTTAGAATCATGATATCAAAAATATCTAGGAATAAACCCACATTTATATGGCCAATTAATCTATGACAAAGAGTTAAGAATGTACAATAGGGAAAAGACAGTCTCTTGAATAAATGGTGTTGGAAAAACTGGACAGCTACATGCAAAAGGATGAAACTGGGCCACTTTATCAGATCACATATAAAATTAAATTCAAAATGGATTGAAGACTTGACTGGAAGACCTGAAACCATAAAACTCCTAAAGGAAAACATGGACAGTAAGATCTTTGGCACTGATCTCAGCCATGTTCCTTTAGACTGGTCTTCTCAGGCAAGGACAACACAAACTAAAATAAACAAATGGGGTTACATCAAAGTAAGAACATTTGCATAGTGAAGGAAACCATCAACAAATCAAAAAGACAATCTACTGAATAGGAGAATAGATTTGCAAATCAACATTTGATAAGGAACTAATATCTAAAATATACACTTACACAGCTTAATATCAAAAAAAGTAAATGACCTAATTAAAAAATGGACAGAGGACTTGAATAGACATTTTTCCAAAGAAGACAAACAGATGGCCAACATGTACATGAAGAAATGTTCATTGCTAATCATCAGGGAAATGCAAGTCAAAGCCACAATAAGATACCACCTCATACCTGTCAGATTAGCTGTTATACCAAAAACAAAAAATAACAAGTGTTGGTAAGGATATGGAGAAAAGGGGATTTTTGTACACTGTAGGAATATGAATTGGTGCAGCCACCATGGAAAACAGTATGGAGTTTCCTTAAAAAATGACAAATAGAACTACCACACAATCCAGCAATTCCACTTCTGTGTATTTATCTGAAGAAAACAAAAACACCAATTTGAAGAGATGTATGCATGCCTGTGGTCACTGAAGCATTGTTTATAACAGCCAAGATACAGAAGCAACCTATGTCCATTGATAGATGAATTGATAAAGAAAATGAGATACACATAAAAAATAGAATACTACTCAGCCATACAGAAGAATGAAATTTACCATTTGCAAGAACATGGACAGACCTAGAGGGTTTTATGCTAAGTACAATATATCAGGCAGAGAAAGACAAATACTGTATGACTCACTTCCATGTGGAATCTAAAAATAAAAAATAAATAAATAAAAGAAATGAAACTGGGCCACTGTGTCAGACCATATATAAAACTAAATTCAAAATGGATTAAAGACTTGACTATAAGACCTGAAACCTTAAGTCTGAGTCATCCTGCATCTGCATCCAGGCTACCACCCTTGACATTGGTTCATTTCCATAATGTAAGATAATTTTAAAGTTAAGAATGTTGGAGGTGAAGAACAGTGTGAAAGGCAAGAAAAAAGTGTGAATCTTTTTTTATTTAAAAACCCAAGAGTATCTGGTGTGGTAGCTGGGCTCTGCAAAGTCCTCAGGAATTCTGGTTCTTTCCAGCTCACCATGCCACCATTCATTCCTAAGATGGGCTCCTTTCCCGATGGTCTAATTCGGCAGCTTCCACAGTCCAGACATCCAAAGTAAAGCAAAAATGACAAGGACATGGGGCAGAAGTTTCCTAGACAGCTTTATGACATTTCCTCTGACTTCCACTAGCCATAATTCAGTCACATGGCCACGTGTAGATGCAAGGAAGATTGAGAAATGCAATTTTTATTTTCATTGTCTATCTGCTTACCTAAAAATTCTATGAAAATGAAATAAGAGGAAATTAGTATAGGGGGAAATTATCACCCTTCCTCACTGACCTACTTTTACTTCCAAGACTTAAAACGTCAGTCATCCTGCTTATTTAGTGATTCAGCCTGTCCTATTTCTCTGTGTCTCATTTATTTGTCCTTCTAGGAATTTTCAAATTATTATTCTTAGTGGGCTTCTTGAATCCCACCCCAAACCTATTGAATCAGAATTTCTTGCGTTAGGGCCTCATTTTGCATTTTTAAATGGTAACCAAAATGATTCTTAGGAGGACTGCCTGGCAGTTGTGCATATAATAAACACTGATCTAGACCCCAGGTAGCTAAGCTTGGATTGATGAGAAAAATCACCATAAATACATCAGAATGCTAAAGAAAATCCCACATTACCATCTTTGCTTCTTTAAACCATGCCTACTTGGGGCCAAAACACACCTCCTACCTCCTTTGTTTTGTTCCCTATAGCTCTATGGGAGTCTCACCTTCCCTCTTTCAACTAAATCAAAACTTGAACTCAAAGAATTTCCCTGTATCTCTGTGAATTACTTCCCCAAGGACATTTGCTTTCTATGAGTCCCCTAAAGTCAACTGCTGTTGGCCGGCACCGGCCAGAACATGGAGAAAATGACATCACAGCCATTCCGGGGCTGCTACGACCTTTACCAGAAATGATGCAATCACATCAAGATGGAGGACATTTTGAGGACTCTTTCTTCAAAGTCCAATTCATCATGGATATAGATGTTTTAGTTTGACAGCTCCTAACACAGGAAAACGTCATTAGATGAAAGTCAGCTGTTTATTATAAAGCAAGTCTGAGCCCTTCAGAGAACACCTCATTCATCTCCTTGCAAAATTCAGGGAAAAGGAAATGGTTTCTGGAAGACGGAATAGATTTTTGCTAAACTATTTACAGCAGATGATTGAATCTGAAGATAAATAAACGTATACGAAGAGCAGATACCCTCTGCTATACTATTACCATGAGTGTAAAGAAATAATCCAGTATGTTCTTTATGTGGGCTTTTATATTGCCCTGGATCCACTGTGCTCTGCTTAGGCCCAAGTGAGAAAGAGCTCCAGTTGATACAAAGTTGGTATTAAGTTTTACCAACTTAATGCTCCTACCAAGTTATACTCTTTGACTGAGGGAAGAGTAGGAATAAGGAAAAAGGGTGAAAATGCATGTTTTAAATAGGTCAAGGCAGGTATTTTTCTCATTTTATGTATACCCCATGCTGGGGTTCCTCAAAACCCTCTGTGGTCCTCTTGTTATTTTATGATTTTCAGAAAAAAAAAGCAGCAGGGAATCATCTTCAGACTATTTCTGGGTTTTCTGTTTTTTTATTACTTTTTAAAATGGTTTTCTTCAGTGAACTGCTTTAGAGCCCAAATACTTAGCTAAGCAGCAAACTGTTAAAAATAAATACTTCTTAATTAATGATTTTTAATAACAGTAATGGGGAACAGCTTGCTCTGATTTAAATTGCTAACTGAAGAGATCATTAATATTCTATCCTCTGTCCAGTACAACATTTATCATAGTAACCTGACCCAGAGCATGCTCTCAATAACGTTAGCTATCAGTTATTGTATTAAAAGCACTGAGAAGTTTCACAGTTTAGAAAAGTTTTGTTTAACATTCTATTTTCCAAATTTGTAAATAATGATGGCTTTTCATTTCATTTTTTCATAGTGCATCTAATAGCAACTGTGGAATACAATAGATTAAACTAACCCCTGGACGTTGTGGAAAGTCATTTCGTATAACCTGTCAAAATATATTTCCCTGAAAGAAGGTAATTTCAATCCCTTCACTCTTAAAAGTTCTGGGAGATTTGTATATATTTCTGCCCTAAATACCATGTATTAGAAGTATGGTGTTGTCAGAAGAAAAAAAAATCCTATTTATATCTTTTAGTCTATATTTGACATTTGAGCATCCACGCTATCTAGACAGCAGCATATGCAAAGTTGATTGAATCCCACATACTTTTTCTCTTTCTTTTTTTAAATCAAATGTCACAGAGTTGAGTTATGAGTTTTTACTAATACAGCCTGCATTTTCAAAATATGTATTTTCTTACGTAAGAAGAAAATCTAGTACATAATGAATCCTGATATACTTCCTAAAAAGTTAACTTATAGCATCTAAACAGTTTATTTCTCATTTCTACATAACTGATACATGCAAATTCTTGACAACTGCAGAATTAGAAATTTCTTTAAGCTACAGTAACCAAGTAGATGAGCATACTGCATCTGTTCTAATATATATGAATTCACCTTACTCTGTTTAACATACTTACAGAGCATAAGTCGTCTGTTTTCTCAGACCTGTTGAAGAAGGAGGAAAATATTTATGTAACTACATAAGCTGAAGTTGGCAACATAATACAATATTACTTGCAATATCTTATTCTACTTAAGTGAAATTAGCATTAAAGGTTTTATATACTTTCCAGAATATATATTCTTATTATGCAAACTTGTATGGCTGGAGATACTCATATATATATATATATATATGTATCTAGTATATATATTACATTCACACATACCTATGTGATATAAATATACGAATTTAAAAGAATTGAGAGTTTGTTAGTAATATCTACTCTAACCCCATCATACAAAGATAAAAACAAAATTGAGACAGAGAATGTTAACGCTTTGTTCAAGGTCCCAGTACAAAAATAATGACCAAACTACAAAATTTGATGTCAAGTTTTCTAATTCCTAGGAGAAATTAGTTTCCACTGTACCATCAGTCAAGTTGATATACAATATTATGTTGGTTTCAGACATACAACATAGTTATTGGATAACTATACATTACTAGATGCTTGCCATAATAGGTGTAGTTATCCCATTATCATACTAAGATATTAAAATATTAGTGGTTATATTCTCTAAGTTTTACTTCCATTCCTATGTCTAACTAATTTTACAGTTTTCAGTTTAT
>JAVSCE010001747.1:0-118565 GCA_032199065.1 Smutsia gigantea | reverse complement strand
GGAAGTGAGGGAAGTGAGGAAAGATAATGCAGAAATCAGACAAGCGATCGATGGGCTTAACAGCAGAATGGATGAGATGCAAGAGACTGTTAATGGAATAGAAAACAGAGAACAGGAGTACAGAGCAGCTGAGGCAGAGAGATAAAAGGATTTCCAGGAATGAAAGAATATTAAGAGAACCGTGTGACCAATCCAAACGGAACAATATTCGCATTATAGGAGTACCTGAGGAAGAAGAGAGAGAAAAAGGGATAGAAAGTGTCTTTGAAGAAATAATTGCTGAAAACGTTCCCTCACTGGGGAAGGAAGTAGTCACACAGTCCACCAAAGCTCATAGATCTCCCAACACAAGGGACCCAAGGAAGACAACACCAAGACACATAATAATTAAGAAGGCAAAGATCAAAGATAAAGACAGGGTATTAAAGGCAGCTAGAGAGAGAAAAAAGATCACCTACAAAGGAAAACCCATCAGACTATCATCAGACTTCTCAACAGAAACCTTACAGGCCAGAAGAGAATGGCATGATATATTTAACGTTATGAAACAGAAGGGCCTCTAACCAAGAATATTGTATCCAGCACGATTATCATTTAAATATGATGGAGGATTAAACAATTTCCAGACAAACGAAAGTTGAGAGTTTGCTTCTCATAAACCACCACTACAGGATATCTTAAATGGTCTGTTTTCTTTGCTATGATTTTATTTTCTCTGGTGACATCTTTTAGCCTTAGGTGTGCTTCCATCTAGAGCAGTCCATTTAAGATATCCTGTAGTGGTGGTTTATGAGAGGCAAACTCTCTCAACTTTCGTTTGTCTGAAATTGTTTAATCCCTCCATCATATTTAAATGATAATCATGCTGGATACAATATTCTTGTTTCGAGGCCCTTCTGTTTCATAACGTTAAATATATCATGCCATTCTCTTTTGGCCTGTAAGGTTTCTGTTGAGAAGTCTGATGATAGTCTGATGGGTTTTCCTTTGTAGGTGATCTTTTTTCTCTCTCTAGCTGCCTTTAATACCCTGTCTTTATCTTTGATCTTTGCCTTCTTAATTATTATGTGTCTTGGTGTTGTCTTCCTTGGGTCCCTTGTGTTGGGAGATCTATGAGCTTTGGTGGACTGTGTGACTACTTCCTTCCCCAGTGAGGGAACGTTTTCAGCAATTATTTCTTCAAAGACACTTTCTATCCCTTTTTCTCTCTCTTCTTCCTCTGGTACTCCTATAATGCGAATATTGTTCCGTTTGGATTGGTCACACAGTTCTCTTAATATTCTTTCATTCCTAGAAATCCTTTTATCTCTCTCTGCCTCAGCTGCTCTGTACTCCTGTTCTCTGTTTTCTATTCCATTAACAGTCTCTGGCATCTCATCCATTCTGCTGTTAAGCCCGTCGATCGCTTGTCTGATTTCTGCATTGTCTTTCCTCAGTTCCCTCACTTCCTCGCTCAGCTCTTGCACATTTCTCTGTAGGTCCATCAGCATGGTTATGACTTTTATTCTGAATTCTTTTTCAGGAAGACTGTACATTTCCATCCCTTCAGACTCCCTCTCTGGGGTTGTCTGGTTGATTTTGTTCTGAACTATATTCCTCCGTCTTTTCATGGCTATAGAATTGGTCACTGATAGTTGCCACATATGTCAGCTGGGCTCTCTAAGACTTTAAAAAGAGAAGAAAAAAAAGAGAAGAAAGAAAGAAAGAAAGAAAAAAAGGAAAAAAAGAAAGAAAAGAAAAAACAAAACCAAAACAAAACAAAAAGAACAACAAAAAAAATGCCCACCAGACATAGATTCTGTGAGAATGCTGTAGGTGGCGCTATTGCCCCACTATTCCACAGCTGTGACTGCACCACTCCGCAGGGCCCTTTATCGCTCTGGCAGGGGTGGGAACGAATAGGAGGCTGTTGATCTCAGTGAGAAGTGTAAGTATGGCTACGCTTCCTCATTCGCCAGCTAAGGTGTCTGAAACTCCCCAGGACTCCCAGCCTGCTCAGCTGCGTATGCTGGGGCGATCCGGCTCCTCCGCTGGGCTCCTGTCTCTTTAAGACCGCTGAAGAAAGCACGCGCTTTTTTTTTTCCTTCCCGGGAGCCGGTTGCAAGCACCCTGGCGCGTTCCCCGCTCAGATCCTGCCCCTCTGTCTCTCCAATCTCCGCTGCACTGCGCAATGTGGGTCAGCGCTCCCCGCGCAGATCACCGGGGCTGGCTACTTCGCGGGGTGTACTTCCACTCCCTCCCGGCTCTGAATCGTCTCCTCCCACCGGTGCGCTGGGGTGGGGGAATGCTCGGGTCCCGGCTCCATATCTTACCGCCTCTTGGGGTGCCGAGTCCTCTCGGGTGTAGCTGCACGCTGTGCGCCTTCCTGTGTGCTTTCCTGTGTATTCTCGTCTCTCTTTTAGGAATAGATGTATTTGCTGTGTTTTCGTAGATAAATATAGTGTTGGGAGGAGATTTCTGCCGCCCTGCTCACACCGCCATCTTCCCGGACGTCCTATACCGAGCAGACGTTTTTAAATATCAAATATTTAAGTGTTTAGTATTTAAACATTTTTAGTTAAATATATTGAGTCAATCTTTTGTTTGCTTGCATTTTACGAAATAAGTGTATTAAGTTTATGTACAAATTTAAATCTCAGTTTGTGGGTTAAATTGTCAACATCATCACTAATAACATAACTGTGGGATTATTCCACTTGGTATTTTGCTCTGCCTTCAAATCCTGTCTAACAAATGTTTGTGACTTTCCTCTGGTGTTCATTATGAGATAGAGCTGTGGTGATTGGTGTAGATTTGAAAGTTTTCTGAGGTTTCTTATTTGTCACTAAAACATGTGACTTTCTACTTGTCAAACAGAGACAAATAGTAATGGTTTATATCATATTTTGTTTGGAGGTTATAAATCATTCCAGTCTCCCCATTGATGTGGCTTGCTTCTGGTTGGAAACCAGAAGCTAGGTCTCTCCTCCCATGAGTATTCCATGTAAAGGGCACCTTTTTAGCAGCCTACCAAAGTGAGGGTGTATCAGTATAAATGAAATCCTACCCCTGTACACATGTAAAGTAGGGAATTGCATGCAAAGTGCGACTTTGCATATATGGAAATACGTTTGCAGGTGCCCCTTGCTTCCCACTTAGTAAATATACTGGAAAATTGACAACTGAGCTGCTTGCTTCTCTTTTGAGTTACCTCTTTGGCAAGTTGAGATCAGCATGGCATAATGGAAAAAGTCCAAGTTTGGGGGTTAGAAAAACTTAGATCCAAATCTAAGTGAGTTTAGGCAAACTACTTAACCTTTCTAGGCCTCCACTTTCACATAAGTATTAAATGGAGTTAATACCAATTATGTGGGGTTGTGTTGAAAGGATTAAATGACCTTGTATAAATTAGGTGCAAACCAAAACAGGCTCTCTCAATAGATTAGATATTTATCCCCTTTTCCCATCCCTTCATCTGGACCAGTAAAATAAATTTGATTTCAATCAGGGACAAAGAATTTCTTCATCTTCCATCTTGCACAAATAATATGTTCAGAATTTTGGGGGGCCTTCACTCACAAGAGAACTGGCCACATGTACATTCTTTTAAGTGCTTTCCCACAGTTCTACCCCAGCTGTACTCTCCTACTAATGCCTTCCTGAAACTGGGCACTTAGCATGGTCCCCGGGGCACAGTGAGGCATGGCTTCCCACGTGGCTTCAGGTCAGCCAGAAGCCCATCAGTCCGATAAACTAATTCCTGTACCCTCTTTTTCTGTTCGTGAAATTATAGATCCAAATACAAATAGGTCTTCAGCTGCTTAAATAAATCTAACTCCAGTAATACCAAAATAACCCTAAATCTGCAACAGATGCAAGGATGCCCCCTGGGGCAAATGTTAAGTGTGATGACAGCTGGGCATCAATTAATAACGTTTGTCACCTGCTCATGGGATAGGATCATGGGAGGTTTGGCAAAGGGACAAATAACCTATTGAACACTCTACACAAAACTTAGTTAATATCAGGAGAAATTATGTGTGGAGGTGTTTCTTTTACTTTAACATTTTTCCTTATCTAGTTGCCTGTTTGAAGTCATAACTTTTCCTATGAGTTTGGAGGAAGCTAATAGGGCCAGTAAGAGCCATCCCCCTTCAGAACCAGGTTTACCAAAAAACCTTATTCAAGTACTCCTCAGCATTTTTCCTGGGAAATATAGGCCTCCTCATTATGGGCTTAATGTTCGTAATTTATTAAGTAGTAATTATGTAAAATAAAACTAAGTAAAGCACAAAATACATGGTTTTCTAACACTTGGAGACTTGTTTGCTAAATTAAAAGAAGTGCTGAGAATACAAATTACTTTGGTCTGTTGAGGGTGAATGTTTAAACTACTTTTTTAAAACAGAATGTTTACTCATGAGCTTAGCATTTAAATGGTTAAAACAAGCCTTTGAAGTTAACACTCCATTAAGATGAATGGGGGTAATTCACACCTCTGCTGGTGCTGTATTATTTCAGTCTGGCTGCAGAGAAAACAAGACAGCAGTAGGTTGATTTACTGTGTGAAGGCTCTTTAAACACCCAAGGTCTGGAAAACTTTCTTGTTTTTTTTTCTTTTCCCTCCAGAAGCAGAATCTGAAATTCAGCACAATCCAGGTATGGAATAGATTCGCTACTGCCTGGCAGGTCCTAAGTGACATTTGATGGGTAACCCGTTACCAGATCAGCCCAACTGCTCTGGCTTTGTTTGCCCTTACACTCCAGTGTTTCTTCCTACCAAGGTACCTTTTAAATTTAAGTTTGGTACCCTGGTAAATTCACAATGGAACAGCAGAAACAAACCATCCATTTTCAGGCCACCTTTACACATGCCTTTATGTGGGCTATGAGCCAATCACTGGCCTTCATGTGCTCCTAAAAGCATTTTCATCCTTGCAAAATCTCACGTTCTATATTTGTCTACATATAAAACATCTATCTTTAAGAACTTTTTTCTTCTTTCCCATTTGGGATTGGGGTGTGAAATGAGCAGAGAACAGTTGAGAAAGATTCATCTCTTCCTCAATTTGTCCTTTGTACTGGTACTAGTTTGTATTTGAAATGCATATTCCCTCCTTTGGTGGAAATAGTATAACCATATGACCCTGAAAAGGTTCATTTTAGAGCCTAGGAATGGGCGATGTGAACACAAATGAAATGAGATGTTACTGAATTTTATGAGATGTTAATGGATTTGGAAGATCCCTTTTTAAGGTAAACAGATTTTTCTCTTCTCCAGTCTCTACCCTGTGTGTTTGCAGATCAGGTTACTAGATAATCTGTGGTAGCTGGGTGTGGAGAGTATTTCCATTTGGGCTGTCTCTAATGCTGACATTGCCAGTACGGTATTAGAGATGGAAGATAGCTGCTAGAAACAAAGGGACTCACACATTAATTTCAACCTGTTTTTCTTCTTGGCGTGTTGATTGTGATTGTGTTAGAATTAGCCTTATTGAAAAAATACTTTACTTCCTGAAAATTACTCTGCCTAGATTTTAGGTAATTTTTGGCCTTAGGACCTCTCAGAACCTTCTATAGTACTGAGAAATTTGTTTTTCTAGTTTGAACACACAGTTTATTCATTTTTCTATGATAACCCTCCTGTAGTCTTTTGATTATGAAGTAGGAAAAATAGGAAAACAAAATTTTGGTGAAGGATAAGTACAGATATTATGGATGTGGTTTCCTAATTGCAATTAGAATTCTTTCTGTTTTTTATCCTTCCTAAACAATGATACAGGGCTTTACTATCATCACGATCTACTGTCCTAGTCTGCCAAGCTGTCAATCAAGGTGAGCAATTAGGAGGAGTAGGAAGATTCATCTTGGCTGATGGCCAGGTGCACAGGTGCGAGTGAGAGGTTTATTCCTCTATCCAACAAAAGAAATGGGTGGAGAGGGAAATGGAGTTGCCAAGGGGAAAAAAGACAGATGGATTAAAAGGCACTGTAATATGGGATGCTATAAAGAAAAAAGACTTGGAGAAAAATGTTTCTTATTTGTCTGAACATACATGTGTTTTATCTTATGTCGATCAGCGGATTGATGCACATCACAAGCAAGGGGCTGATTCACTGAGCGAATGTTTACTGAGCACATATTATGTGTGAGGAGTAGTGCTAGCCCCAAAGTTGTGAAGTTAAATAAGATGCATTTCTTGCCTGAAAAAGGCTCAGCTGTAACTTTGATTTTTCTGAGTGAACCTTTTCAGGTAGACTTGATGAGTGAAACTGCTTAACTTAAAGGAAAAATTATATATATATATATTTTTTTTCTCTCTCTCTCTCTTAACATTCTGGAGTGAAACTTAACCTGTGTTCAAGTCCCAGTTCTACCTCCTCCCGTCTAATTTGGACACATTACTTTAATTCTCTGAAATCTCTAAAACCTTCAATGTTCAAAGACTGAATTTTCTGTCAACCAAGGGGAACACCTTGTTTCATCAAGTCAGATTACATGGCATTTGAGAAGAACCCAAGCATGTTCATAAGCACTGAGTTGAAGATACGTACCATTTTATTACTTGACGGTTCCTCAAGTCACATAGCTTCCAAACCATGTGTCCCTTCTCCCTTCTCTGCTTTAGCTACCTTTAGTCAACAGCCAGATCAGAAAAAGTTTTCTAGAAATAATCCTTATTAAGTGAAGCTTATTTTTGCTACTGATGTATTCTTCCCCAGAAAAATAATTTTTGTAGTTTTATAATATTGTCAACATACTCTGATTTTACGTCAGCTTTTTCACAATAACATGGTACTTTAGGCTCATAAAGTCATGTGGTCAATAAAAGCTCCAGGTCTTTCTTGAACTGCCAGATTTCTAGGACTTGTGCTATTGATTTTTAACACTTGTAACTATGAAGGAATATGTGTATGTGTGTGTACACACATATACATATATTCATGAACACACACACGTCATCTACCTGTGTGTCTGTTATATTTCATCTTGTTAATGTCAGCTCATCCTTTCAGCAGCTGAGATTTTTGAATCCTGATTTTAGTGCATCAGTCATTGTTCCCTGTGTTTCGACATCCTTCATTTGCCTGCCATGTCTTCATCCCATTCACAGACCAAAAAGTTCAGGGAGACAGGACTGACTACAGAGCCCTGCAGCCCCCAACTAGAAACATTTCTTCCAAGTTGTTCCTATTCTCTTTGGGGGAAGTTGTCATATTCCTACAGTGTGTCACCTAAACTGCATTTCTTTAGTCTTCCGAATCAGTAGGTACAACCTAAATTCTCACCTGTTGTCCATATTTCTAGTTGCTCTGGGACATTTCTTTTGGTTCTTCTTGGATGCTGTAGTTACCTCAAACCCAACATGTTCAAATCTATTCCCTGCCACACTTTCCCGTCTCTGTCAGCAGCCCCACTGTTTTAGTCTAACCTCCCAATGGTTTTCTTGCATCCATCCTGCCACCTGCAAACTGTTTTTACTCTGCAGCCAGCGTAGTTTAAAAATGCAAATCAGATCATGCTTAATTTCCTCCAAGAGCTTCCCATCTCACTTAGAATGAATCTGTGCCATGACCTAAAAGGCTCTTTTTTGTTTGTACCTATTTATTTCTCTGACCTCCTCTCATATCTGTGTTCCACTCTTCTCTACCTACACAGGCCTTTCTGTCCCTTGAATGCACCAAGCTTGTTCCCATGTGCTTTACTGTTTTCCATAGTTAGAGCATTCCCTTCAAAGACCTTTGCGAGCCTGGCTCTTCATCATTCCAGGCTCACCTCAGATATCACCCTTTCATAGAGGTCTTCCCTGACCATCTTACAGACAGACGCAGCCTCCAACATGCAGTCATGCTCTGTAAGTCACACGGTTACACAAGTCACTCCCGGAAATGTTTCTTTCTCTGTTGTGTCCACTAGATTGCAAGGTTCATAAGAACTGGAACTTGTCTGTCTTGTTCATCTCCAAATCCTTAAGAGTCTAGAATGGTACCTGGTACTTGGGAGTGACTTAATAAATATTTGTTGAATGAATACATAATTCTAAGAGACTATATATCTTTTCACTCTGTACCCCCAATCTCACTGTGTCAGTTCTTCTTTGAAAGGTCTAAATTTGCTTTTATCCTATCCCCAACCTCCTGCCAGCCCCTGAATTTAAGCCTTCATCTCTTTATGCCTGGATTATTGCATTTATTCTCAACCCAGGCTGCTCTGTAGAACCACTTGGGGAGCTTTCAAAATGACAATGTCCAGGCTTGACCCAAACAAATTGAATCAGAATCCCGGGGGGATGGCACCCAGGCATCAATATACATTTGGAAGCTGCTCAGATGACTGCTGCAGCAGCCTTCAGACAGATGTCTGTCTTCCAGTCTGTTTCGTCTGTTGCTGTCCACCGATCTTGGAATCCTGCTTTCCTAGTATGACTCGCCTGCTCAAGAGCCTGCGGTGGCTCCTGCTGCCCGCCGCTGTGATTCCTCATGGCCCTGCCTCGTCTGCTAAGTGTGGTTCATCCTTTCCTTACCTGCATTCTACAACCGAAATCGTTTCACGGTCAGGCGCTTGAACTGCCTTTCATTACCTTGCTTCTACATTTTACTTTTCTCCTCACTCCGATTTCCACATACACACCAAGAAGGTCCTTATCGCTTTTCTCTCCCTATCCAAGTACTTCCTGTTCTTCAAGACCCAGCTGAAATCCCATCTTGTAAATACTTCAACCCCTACTCCAATCTGACCCTAATATTATCTGTATGATTCTTTTGGTATGTATATTTAGTGCCTTGTAATATATTTTCTATTTTTTTCATAAATTGCTTTTGTGTTACATTTTTTTAATAGGTAATATGCACATGGTACAACTTGTACAAAATTGCCTTCATCCCACTTCTGCCCCAAACATCCAGTTTTCCTCCTTGGACGCAACCACTCTTACAACTTTCTGTATCCCTGCACATATATTCTAAGCCTAGTTAAGCTTTATTGATATAGAACACACATACACACATACACAAATGTTGGCATACTACATGCTGTCCTTGGCATCTTGACTTCTTTTTGCTTATATATATATGTATATATTTGTGTGTGTGTGTGTGTGTGTATTGTAAAAATCACCTAACAGGAAATCTGCCCTTGTAACAAACTTTCAAGTGTGCAATACTACTACCAATTATATGTACATTGCTGGACAGCAGGTCTTTAGAACTTCTTCATCTTCATGACTAAAATTTTATGCCTGTTGATCAAAAACTTCCCATTTTCCCGTCCTTGCAGCTCTGGCAACCATCTTGCTTTCTGCTTCTGTGAGCGTGACGGCCTTCACTACCTCGTACAGTGGGGTCATGTAGCACTCGTACTTCTGTGACTAGCTTGTTCATTTGGCCTTGTATCTTCAAGTTTCATCCATGTTGTAGCATATGGCATGATGTCCTTTTTAAAGGCTGAATAATACTCTGTTGTATGTATGTACCACAACTTCTTTATCTATTAGTCTGTGAGTGGACATTTGGATTGTTTCTACCTCTTGGCTATTGTAGATAATGCTTCAGTGAACATGGTAGTACAAATATCTTTCAGTTCTTTTGGATAAGTATTCAAAAGTGGGATTGCTGGATCATATAGTAGTTCCTTTTTAAGTTTTTTGAGGAACTTCCATATTGTTTCCCATGATGGCTATACCATTGTAGCATTCCTACCAACAATCCACAAAGGTTCCAATTTCCCCACATCCTTGCCAGCCTTTGTTGTTTTCTGTTTGTTTGTTTTTTTGTAATGACTATCCTAACAGGTATGAAGTGATACATCATTATGGTTTTGATTTTTATTTCCCTGATAATTAGTAATGTTGAACATCTTTTCATATACCCATTGGCCATTTGTATGTATTCTTTAGAGAAATGCCTTATCAAGTCCTTTGCCCACTTTTAAATAGGGCTATTTGTTCTTTTGTTACTAAGTTTGGTTGTAAGAGGTCTTATGTATTTTGGATATTAACTCCTTATCAGATATCTTTTCACTCTTTACCTCCTATCACTATATCAGTTCTTCCTTTGAAAGGTTTGCAAATATTTTATGACATTCTGTGGGCTGGCTTTTTACTCTCTTGATTGTTTCCTTTGTTGCTGAGAACCTTTTAAATTTTATAGTCCCACTTGTCTATTTTTGTATTTGTGTTTTGAAGATTATTCTGTTATCAATAAATTCCAGTTCTGTTATCAATAAAGCTGCCTAACTCTATTTAACAGCTGCACAGTATTCCATCAATGCATTTACCATAGCTTGATAACCAGTTTCCTAGCAATGCATATTTAGGAGTTTTTATTTTTATTTTTTAAAAATTTTGCTCCTTTATGTAATGCTTCAGTTATTATCTTTTATATATGTGTGTGTGTGTGTGTGTGTGTGCATAATTTATCATTTAGCACATGTATGAATATTGCTGTAGGGTAAATGCCTACCCATTTGACTAATTCTGAATTGAGGGATATGTGCATTTTTTTTATAGATACTATAAAATTGCCTCCATTAAAGGTTTTACTAACTTAAATTCCTACCAAAATGTAGTAATTGCTCTTTAAATTTTGTGGTGTTATTTAGTTTTTCACATTTAATCACCTTCTCTCCCTGACTCAGTTTTAATTAACTCAAAGTCAGGAACCATGTCCTGTACATTTTCACATGTACACAACTTCTAACACTATAAATTCACTTAATTGGTACTCAGCAAATATTTGTTAAATCTTCATTGTGTGTTTAGGGAGTTTTCTTATTGCTCTGATGATTGCCATGTGAAGTTGTCCCCTTTATATCCACATTCTTCTCAGGAGAGAAGTGACCTGTGTGATAGTCTTAGGAGAGAGGCTGTCATTGCTATTGTTCTCCCAGGGTTGTCTCTTATCATTGTCTCTTATTGGATCTTTTACTGGGTTGGAGTAGTTTGAATAACTCACTACAAGGACTGCAGCTGACACCAAACATGTGTCCAGCACCCTTCATATCATGAAATTTAGTTGATAACACATTTTTATACCAATTATTATAAACTTTCTAGACAAAAAATTCTACTCCATGAGCTTTTCCCAACTTTTTATTATGAAAATTTTCATATATATATATATAATTGGAATAGTATGTCCATATACCTACCACTGAAATTTAACATTTATTGGTATTCTGCTACATATATATAGATTTATATATAATAAATATATAAATGTATATTCTGAATGATTTGCAGGTAAGTTGCTGGTATTCTGTTGATGAAATTAGTTTTGTAAATAATCACTTCTGTGAACAAAGCTATTTTAAATATTTCATGATTTTTTTTTCAAATTATATTCCTTTCTCCAAAAGGTTAAGAAGCTGTTTGATGGCATCTTTTCTTCAAATGCCAAAAGACTTGTATCTATGGAAGAACAAGGTTTAATGGGGGGAAAGCAGCTAGCACTCTTAGTAAGAAAAATATCTTTAATGTCTTTGTTTAGGAAAATATCTTGATAAGTCTTTGGGGATGAAAGGTGAGATATGCTATATGGTTTCACAATAATGTGCATGTGTACTAAATGCCTGTGAATTATGTACTTTAAAGTGGTTAATTTTATGTTATGTGAATCTCACCTGAATTAAAAAATAAAAAGGTGAGACCCCAGGAGAATAGGCTGGCAGGAGAAGAGGAAGTGAAAGAGACAGCTAAAGCTCTCTGCTAAAAAAGAATGTGGATTTGGGAGTTGAGGAGAAGCAAAAGGAAAAGAGCAGCAGGTGTTGAGCCAGTGGTGCGAGTGGAGCCTGTGACTACAAGTGGCTGAAGGGCATTTTAAGAACAGAAATGTCGAATACTCAGTTTTAATTGGCGTGCCTCTGTCTCCTGGAACCAGTAAAAGTCAGCTAAACTGCCTTGTGAGCACGGTTGTGTGTGTGTAATCCCTTCTCCAGAGCCATGTGGGGTCAAACACGAAGAGCACATGTGATCCAGAAACCTCAGAAAAAGGGGACTTCATAGCCAGAGATGACCAAAAACAGTGTAAGCCCCTGCTTCCTCTGAGAATCCCTGGGGACATCAGAAGGGTTATGAGACTATCCTCATATGACGATGTCATTTAACCAATTGAGCCTGACTCTCAAAGTGAAGGCAACTTTAACTGACACCTCAGTGGCAATACAAGTGTTATTTTATTGACTTAACGGTTCATTCTTGATTATTCATCAGTTGTAGGGAAATGCCTCTTTTAGAGACAAAACACCAAACCTTCAAAAAGTGAATCTGGGGGTGGGGGTGGGGGGCACAGCTCTACATGTCCTAATCTTTCCCCTTAGAGTCATCCTAGGTTCTCTACACCCAAGGCTGGAATTCAGAGGCTGAGTTCCCAGAACTTGCCTTATATCAACCTGAGTGTTTTGTGTCGAGGATCAGGACCCCTTGACCTCACTTCTAGTTGGATGGTGGAAGTAGGAATCAAAGGGAGTGGGGCCCTTAGGGAAGGGCACCCCTGTGGGGAAAGAATGGAGACCATTTGTATAGTTCCTTAGTTCTCTTACTCAGTTGTCTGTTCAAATCTGAAAGTTAAGTATTTTAAATGAATGGAAGGCCATCAGTCTCATAAAATATGATGATGAGCAAGCCCTTGTATATATGGACCAGGCATCAGGCCAAGCTCAGTGTCTCATATAATCTGAGGTAGGTACAGTTATATTTCCCTGTTTAATAGGTTCAAAATTAAAGGTTAGAGAGGTAATAAAGTTAAGGCTACACATCCAGAATGTAAACTTAAGTTTGACTATAAAGCCTGTGGGCTTAATTATTATGCTGACAGGTTAAGGATTTTCAACTGTTAGGGTTTTTCCCTCAGAAAGGTTCTGCAAAATAGATATATAGTCAATGTTGACCATGTTGAAAGTTGCTTTATTCATTTAAAATGTTGCACCTAGGTCTAAGTCTGTTCTGTCGTGCCAGAGACAGCATCTGGGCCCACTTAGTGTCCTCTGAGTCATGGTCTGTTATCACAGCATTGTTGTTTCTTCTTTGATAAGTATTTCAGAGGAAATGCTAGGCAAAGGAAACGTATATGGGCTTTTAAGTAGAGCATCAATGTGTTCCAATATTTGTCAATCAGACTTTGAGAAAACTTGGATCCCTTGAAAAACACTGTCAGAGATCCATTTCTGTGTACTATGGTCTCCACAAATAGAATTTTTAAAAATCCAAATATAGCTGAGCCCATCAACAATCTAATTCAGTGTTTTCCAGACTTTGGATTTCTTTTGGATCCTTAAAACTTTAAAATGAATTTTGGAGACATTCATAAGATCACCAACTTTTTATTTTGCAAACTGATAAAGGACATTTAAAAAAATTGCCACCTATCATCACATCCTTTTATATAAAAAAGTAAGGAAGGTCATAACCTAATAAAAATAAAAAAACAAATTCAGTAGGTCTAGATTTGTTAAGTACTTGCTACATATTCCTTATTTTTCTCATCAAGGACCAATGAAAACTTTCTCATGGGCCAGCATTTGAAAATTGCCAGTCTAAATAACCAGAGTTTATACTCAAAATTCAGTAAATATTCTTGTACCTCTAATGCACATTGACTTCAGTTATCTTATATTTAGAAGAAAGAATATATAAAAATAATCTTGGTTACAAAAATAAAAATGATTTTGTTGGCTTTCTCTCCAGTAATTGCAGATCCTAAACTTTGGAAGGGAAAAGATATCTAAACAATTGATTCCTCATTTACACATCTGCAAAATTTTGCCAACTTTTCATGATTTAGAAAAAATAGCATTTCTAACATAAAACTTCATAGCTTATATGTTACATCGAAAGTCAATCAGCAATGATTATACCATGATAATATTTATATTATACAGGGAAAATAATTAAAAAGCAAAATACTTGGAGACTCTCCATGTCTGTGTAAAGATTTGTCATTCATTTGCATTCAAATAAATTATTTGCTTTCACTCATCCAGAATAGTTCTCAACTTATTAGCTAACCAGACTAAATAGCTGCATTCATGCATTTTAATGTCAGTGTAAAAAATGGTTTTCCCAGGTTTTTTCTTTCAATCAAATCCCTCAAAAGATGTCTGATCACTCCCAGAACTCAGTTACTTAAACATTTCACAATGCTGTCACTTCTTTAGTAAAACTTTCATTATATTCGAGAGCCATACTCCAGCAACTTAGATCTTTATTCTAGTAAGAGAAATCTCTTGAACTCCATTTCCAGTCTCATTTGTGAATGGATGATTTTGCCTGTAAGTGGCAATGTTCAGTATATATAGTATTTATTCTTTAGTTGGTAAACCACTCCTGGAGTTTACAATCGAAGAGGGGCAACCTGTGTACAATACTAGGATCGTAATATCTTGAAGAACAGGGTTGGCCACAGTGCTTGCTCTGAACATACTAGACTATGTGGCACTTGTCGAAAGAATGACATAGCTTGGTGAGTAATATGAACATTAAAAGCTGTGCTGGACAAGGTCAGAGGGATAGTGGCTCCCTACCTTATGGTTGATGGGGGAGCATTTTGTGGAGTAAGTAACAGCTGAGTAAAATTGCAGGCAAAACCCCAAAGGAAATGAGAATGGGAAGAAGGCATTCTCATTTGGAAAGAATACTGATAGATGTACAAGAAAATGAAAGGTATATTTTGGAAATGACAAGTAAAAACTTTGCCAGGAACAAAGATGTAACGGCAGTTTGAGAAATAAAACTGAAGGCTGGGATCCTGGTTGCAGAGATGCTGGACGCCAGGCTGAGCATGGACTTCCCATCATACAGAAGGTCATACCTTGGCTGAAGGACTTCAATTAAGGCATGATCAAAAATGGAGATAGAGATACATTAATTGGCTCTCTGCACTATCACCATCATCATCTGACAAATGTTATAAGAAAAGAAGCACTTTCAGCCTTCGAGACCCAGTCATCTAAAAACCCACAATTTGTTTCAAAGTTGCAGCTTCAGGGGGCATGTGGAAAATTTCTGGAGTTTTGGGAAATCTCTTATACCTTCAGCTCCTAGTAAGACCTCAGACATCTTAAAGGACTCCCCATGAGTTCCTGCCTGCACACTTTTGCACAAACCATTCGTGCTGTGTTCCCTTTCCTCTCCAAAGTTCTCTATTCCTCAAAATGTAATTCAACACTCACCTCCTCTGGAAGGACATCTTTGACTTCATGTAGCTGTTTGTTCCATTATTCAAGAAATCCATCCCCAACATCTTGCTGCTACATTTAATTTTTTTTAATTACAAAACATTAATTCTTGTATATTTATGACCAACCATGCTGTTATAGCCTTTAGAAAAGATCCTACATCTACCAGCCCCTTTATATTCTCCATCCAGGACCTGCCCTTCACCCCCACTCCACTGCACCCGGCTTCACAGCACAGTGATATGCACTTGGGAAGTGGTGGTGCTTTAAGAGCTTCCCAAAACAAAGGAGTTCTTTGGAGCTGAAGTCCTGTGGGGTCTGTAGAGTGGGTTTTCACCTTTTGGCTCCAACTTCTTACCAGCATGCGCAGAGTTTCTAGAACAGTTCACCGTAAGAGAAAACAACTTCATATGCCTCCTTTCCATCCTCACTGTCTCCAGCCGCTGTGGGCCTGCTGGTGATAAGAATACAGCAACTAACATAGTGATGCCGTTGACCTGGGATTGTCCTGGCTATCAGGACAATAAGCATTAAAAAAACTCTTAATTTAATGCAAGCTTAATTTCTTCCTAACTCTCTCTTACCCTTCATCTACTCATTCACACCTATGACTGACAGTGCACTCCACCCCTCATACACACCTAATTCCATCCCTCCAAATTTTATTTAGTGTTCTTTAGAGCCTGTCATGTGACCTGCTGTGGGCAGAGCCCAGCTGAGGGAATTTGTGATGCCAGAAGGACAAAGGCATACTTCTGTCCCCAGGTGCAGCCTGGCAAAAATCAGAGCACCTGAGAATTTGGAGCTGGCTCTCTGACATGGAAACTGTACCCTCCAAAAATATGTCTGAGGCTGCCTGTCCCAGCATGCATCAGCTTTGACTGTCACCAACTCCTGCCTCAGACTGAGCTTCCAAGTCCCACCTCATAGATACAAATCAAAACAGAGCTTAGAATCAAGCCTGGGAAGCAAATCAAAGTGGTTTGATTTGCATGGAGGAACTTTTGTCACTGAGTGAAGCCAGCCAAATCCCCTGGGCCCCCCAGCCCTCCGGAAATAAGCCTCACAGGGCATGGGGGCCCAGGCCCAACAGGGTGGGCGTGATTTGAATGTTCACTTACCACAGCTGCTTTGCCCAGCCCTGGTCACTGCCATGGGTTTTGCTACATTTTACTGCTTCAGAAACCCCCTGTGCATGTTAGTGGTTAATACAGCAGCCAGGAGACGCCAGACAGCTCTCGGCACCTGGTTCAAATTTAAGGCTCATTTACACATGATGTCACACACGCATTGTCAGCGCAAGGGAGGTCAGGATGGTTCATTTGGGGAAGGTTCGCATTGTTGAGTCTTTACAACACTCACTGCTATTAATGCTTTAACCATCTGACTTGGATTTCGGTTTTCTGGCATGAGGTAATCCCAGGCACTAGATTTATACGCTGAATGGGAAGCCAGCAGTGGTGGCTAATCACACTGGTTTGCAGATCTGCACCTCTGGAGCCTTGGGATGGAATTAGAGGGCCACATGGCATGTAGCAAATCACAGAGGTTTTGAGCAGGAGGGGAATTAGCCAGACCTGGAAGCAGGGGCCATGGAGGCGGTAGTTGCCTGAGGCAGGGGGCTTGACTGAAGAATAGAAACCAGAGTAAGCTGGACAAGGGTCTAAGCCCAGAGGCCATAGGAATAACTCTCATTTGGCCAGTGTTTGGGGTCATTGTTTGACCCATCCTTTTGCTTACCATCCATAGAAATCCTAAATCCACCTCCCCAGACCCAATTCAAGTCTCTCATGTTCCATGAAGCCTTTCCTGACCACCCAGGCCACAGTGATTTCTCTGCTGAATCTGTATGTACTTTTGTCGGTAAAATAAGACAGTTACTGAGTACTTCATTTGTGCTCCTAGCTTATTTTACTCTTACAGCAACTGCACAGAAGGCACTACTCTTCCCATTGTACAGATGATGAAACAGCTTTGGAGAAATCAAATAACGTGTCCAGTGTCAGAGCTGGTAAGAGCCAGGGTGGAAGGCTGATTCTGAAGTCCAGGCTCTGAATCACTGGTGGAGGCTGCACGTCATGCAGCAGCGCTGCATTGCCTGTGGCAGTTAGTACGATACCAGGGGAGACGGTCTGTACCTCAGGGAAATGCCACAGAGGCGGACACAGTAGTGTTGGCTAATGCCTCCTGTGTGTGTGTCGTCTCTATTGCCTGACTGTAAGTAACTGCAGGGCAGGGACCATCATTGCTGCTTTTCTGTACCCCCTGGCCTCCTAGCACGGTGCTCCCCAGGGTATACTCAGATGGATGGTTAGATACCAGCTCCCGCTACCCTCGCCTATGCTTTTTTCCTACCTAAAACATGTTAGAATTTTGAGATCTTTGAATAAGCACCCCTACCACTTGCTAGTGTCCTCTCACACATGCTAAAGCAATAAAACTGGCCTGCCTGTCACATCACCAATTCCTTACAATAAGTTCAGAGAATGTCCTTGTAGTCCTGCTAACTGCCTTGATTTTGTTTTTGAATTTGGACCAAGACCTATTGCCATGGGTCCCCCTAAAATGGGATTTTTTTTTTTTAATGAATCTCTGTTTTCAGTCAAGCAAACAGGTATTACATCAGGGATAACGATGGATATGATGGCAGCACGCTGGAGGGGCACGTAACCTGGGCCTGAGAGTCCAGGAAAGGGTTCTGGGAGCAGGTACAGCTCTTGAAGGATAAGTAGGAGTCAGCCAGTGAAGAGGAGTAGGAAGGGCCCTCGGGCAGAGAGAGCAGCACAAAGGCCTGGAGGTGCGATCAGGAGCCCCTGTGAACACGCCTGGACTCGGTGCCTGGCAAGGGCTCAGAGGAGCGGAAGGAAGCCCAGGTCAGACCTGACCCTCCTCTGCCATCCACTGGAGCAATATGGATGACATTCTTCACCCCAACCCTAGAGAAGATGTCTCTGAAGACTGTTTTCCTGGGAAATGTCTCCTTGTAACGACCCTGCAAACACAGTTGTTTCTCAAGTGTCCTCTCACCTTTTAACATACCCAGAAATAATTGACAAACCAGGCAATTGGATGGCCCCGTCATAAATCACCATTGCTTCAGAGCAAAATCTAGTGTTCAGTTAGCAAGCTATGCTGAATACCTTGTACTGGCCCCTCTACTCTTTCCCACCCTGCTCTAGGCCTCTAGGCCTGGGAGGCTGGCCTCAGTGGACTGTGTCAATGCGTTTCCCTGCCTCAGGGTTCCCACTGGGTTCAGCCAAAGACAGGTACCAGTGGGAGCTAGAGAGGAGAGGAAGGTGATGGCAGTGTATTTATTCTCCTCACCCACTCCCTGCCAGACCACCACTGGCTGCATGTCTGCCAAAGGCACAACTGTCAGGTGGCCCTCTCCACATAGCCATCCTTGCCAGGGTCTGGGTTCTGGCAATCTCCTGTTCTTCTAGCCCCTTCAGCCAGAGGGTGGTAACAGCCACCCTGTCCCACTGTTACTAGCTGTTACGGTGTGTCCCCCTATAACTCATATATTGAAGTCCTAACTCCCAGTACTTTAGACTGTAACTGTACTTGGAGACAGGGCCTTTAAAAAGTTGACTAAGTTAAAATGGGATCATTATAGTGGGCCCTAGTCCAATCTGACTGGTGTCTTTATAAGAAGAGGATATTTGGACACACAAAGAGACTCCAGGGATGCCCATGTACAGAGCAAAGACCATAGAGGCCATAGAAAGTAGCCATCTGCAAGCCAAGGAGACAGAGCTCAGAAGAAACCAAACCTACCGACACCTTGATCTTGGACTTCAAGCCTCCAGAACTGTGTGCTAAACAACTTCCTGTTGTTCCAGTCATCCAGTCTGTGGTCTTTGGTTACGGCAGCCCTAGTACACTAAAACACTAGCCCTAAGAGTACTTTACTATTGCTTGGTGATTTCCTTAAACCTTGCTTATTACATTGTATATGTCTCTTTACTAAACTTTCCTTTTGGGCACTCCATCCATTTCTTGATGGAACCTTGGCTGATACACAAGCTTAGACTCCCACAGGAGGGCTCAGTGACAAAGGCGAGAAAGCACATTGCTGAAAGCAGCTCCGCCTTCAAGGTTCCCCCAGTGCCACTTCAAGGTATTTCCTCTCCTTAGGGTTAGTGATTTGGGGTTAGTCATTCCCTATGAGCTTCAGTTTTCCTATCTGTAAAGCATAGATAACAAAAACTATCTCTTTAGAGGTGTTTTGAGGTGGATGTTGGATGCAAATATGAATTAACTGAGAGAACCCTACAAAAAGTGCTCGTCCAGCAAACCCATAAGCAGTTTCATTGGTAAATAGGCACAAAGCACTGAAGTCTTTTAAGGCCAGAGCATGGTGATTTCTACTAGGAAGACTGCCCTGATTGTGGTAGAGCAGAGGCTCTGCTATTTGCTCAGCAGGTCTCCATTAGCTCCTCCATAAAGAAAAAGAAAGAAATCAGCTTTTATTTGACATTGATACAGGCCCCATACGTATAACAGATAAATGTGTGCATCTGTTTGCCTGTCCCTCCTTTTCATTGACGAGTGAAGTCAAATGAACGAGGTGGAGGCTAGAGCAGCTCAGACACCTGAAGAGGTACACAATGTAGAGTAGGAACAGATTGTATCTTTGGGATTCTGTTTTCTATTTCAAATAAATGAAGCTTCTCAACCACGTTCTCTTCATCTGCAAAAGCTGGAACAGTCTTTACTGCACCTCAACATCTGCAGAGAGAGATGCTGACATTATATATGGGCAGGCTGCTAGGAAGCGGGCAGGTCCCAGGCTCCCAGATTGTAACTGTAAGGGAATGGACGGGTGCTGGAGACTGACAGGGCCTCGAAAGCGAAGGGACCCAGGTGTCTTCTTAGATCCTTGTTGCCTCCTCGGCGGGCTTTCTGTACTGGCCCTTCCCAGTGTGAGGCAGGAGACCCAGACGCTCCACAAAGTAGAGCTGGCTCCTAGAAGGATGTTGCCTCCAGGGCGATAGGAGCACCTTCCTGTTAGTGTATTATCATCTCTATCAACTCTAATCAGCCTTGGCTGTCACAAAGGCATTCTTGTGGGTGTGGAAAGCATATGGAGGAACGAATGGCCTCGGGTTAGCCAGGTGAAAAGAGAATAAAAGCTCAAGATGTAAAGATCTAGGAGTTTCACCTCCTCTTATAAAAACACTCCAAACTGCAAGTTTACTTGTTTCGTTGGACCCGTTAGAAAACTGAGGTCACAAGGTCATCAGGTAACGGAAGTCTGAGGATCAGCGGGGCCTGTGGAGAAGCAGGAGACACGAGCCCATGCTTACCTGGGCGCAGCTGCGGCCGGGAGAATGACTCACCTGGAGTAGGCGAAGAACTAGCGGAGAACGAGTGTGGGCTGCGAGGGATTGTGGAGCCCGGGACTGCATCTCTAGCAGGAGTCTGCCGCCTCTTGCAGGCTTTCCTTCATGGGGCCCCTCAGGCGCCTTCAGGGAAGACTGGACACAGTCCTGAGCCAGACCCCCCCACAGCGCAGGTCTGGTGAAGGGAAACACGGAGGAGGGGTGTGGAACCCCACTGGCACCCTCCCACCATCTCTTTCTGGAACAAAGGCCTTCATCTGCAGGAGAAAGGGCAAAACAGCATTTCCCTTAGGGCTCTAGTGACACTGAGGGAAGGAAACAGAAAAACAAGAAGAAAACCCCTTCACCCTAACAAAGGGGCAAGAATTCAGAAAAGAACTAAGGCTTCATGGCCAGCAGATGTGCTCTGCAAGAAACGTTGGTGTTCTCTAGGCAGGAGGAATGTGATACAAGATACAAACAGGTGTCTAGATCTCTAAGGAAGATGTGAAGAGCACTGGAAACTGAACAAATGAAGGTAAGATGAATTACATTTGAGATCTTTTAATTCTTAAAGATAAATGACTTAAATGACTGTCAAGAGTAAAAATAGCAATGTATTGTGTGTATAAAATTTGAAAGTAAAAATATATTAATAGTGCATTATCAAATGTGTTATTGATGCATACATTATTAATGCAAATTAAATAAAAATGTTGGGAGGGAGGAATTAGCAATACACTGTTCTAAGGACCTTATATCACACATGTTAAAAAACAAAATTCAACTGTGTAAATGTTAAAGTTCTTACTGACTCTATTCAGATTCATGAATTGGGTGGCATCCAATCTAACAGAGTGAAAAGAGCTCCGAGAAACTACAGAATGAAAGACTTTTATAGGCAGAAAGGGACAGGAATAAGGAGGCCATACTAGGCAAAAAAACGGTTGGGTAGAAAGATAGGAGCAGCCAGGGAATGGGGGACATAAGGTTCAAGTAAAAAAACTGCCCAAACCGCCGAGGTAGGGGGTCCCCCATGAAGACAACTTCTTGCCTACTGGCATCAGGCCACAGGGATCCCAACCAGGTCCCAGCGGGAGCTAAGAACAGCCCAAACCACGCCTTCCCATAATTTCATTACAATAAAATTGCAGGTTTGCTCCCTCTGCCTCCCCCCATGGGCTTTTCTGTCTGCATTTTGGGAAAAAATTCGCCCCAAGAGGAATGGGTGTGTAACTAGAGCTGTCCATCAAATGACCTCACCCTGTCAAATCAAAAGAAGTGCCTCCCAGCTAGGTCATAATAAACCGACCTTCCCCAAAAAGCTCAGGGCCTTTGTCTGCCTTGACTCTGGCCACTCCTCCCCAGGATTGCATTCAAATAAAACTTTCAGTCGGCTTCACTATTGTGTCTCTGCCTTTCAATTCTTTGTTGCAGTGGGGACAAGAACCAAGGAGAACAAATTCAGCCCGTCACAGTCACCACAAGGTTGCTGTCCTTTAGGGGACGGCAAGGGTCTCTGAAGCAGATCATGTAACTAGTGCTGATCTGGTGGTTCCTGGCTGGCTTAGGATCCATTTCCCGGAGAGATGAACTGTAATTAACTCTCTGTTTGATGACATGGGACTTAGAATAGCAACTCCATTTGGGGCCTGTTGTCTTGTTTGAACAACTCCCCTCTTAACTGGCTTCTGCCAGTTTTCTTAGCCTACCTGAAAGATAAGATGAAAACATATAAGGCCTTTGGGCAGCAGCCACTGGAGTTCTCATAGTTCTTGATGAATCTCTTGGTGGTATTCATACGTCAAGACATTAGGCCCCCATGGTTTATGTTGGTTGTTCTCTTTGCTCCTTTTCTGATGTTCTAAGGGTCATTTGCTTGGTGGTTATCAGCTGCAAATGTGTAGTTAAAGCTTTGAGAGAATACAGGAGGCTATTATGATTATGAGAAGGATAATTCCCAATGTCTGGAGTGTACTTTGAAGCCGTGGCCCCCAAACCCAAGCCAATCAGAATCAAATAAGTCAAAGACCCTGCTGAAGGAGTCACTTTCTTAAGCCAACTGGCTTCTTTGTGATCTTATGTAGCCAAGTTTCCGCTACCCCAGAAGTGTCAGCCCAAGTACAGCAAGGGGTGGTGGCCACAGCACAGACACCTCAATCAGCTAAAAGATAACCAACGGCAATCTTATTATCAAGAACAACTTTGGCCGGAGAGTCTAGGGATTTTTGTTAGGCAGCTATTGTCTTAGTAGCAGGTCCTGCAATATCTTTAAGAGTTAAGGAGAGGCTTTGGCTCATATCCCCATTCGCACTTATTCCTAGCCAGGGGAGGAGGGCTCCGCCAAAGGAAGATAATTTTGAATCATGACTGCATCCTGACGATTCCCATTTGAGTCTGTGGCTTGGGGTTGGAAAGGTGGCAGCCATGGAGGCTAGCAGAATTTAAGGGTCTGTAGACTACACAGGCAGTTTTACTCTGGTTGCTCTTGCCTTGTATCCCTTTCTTTGTGCAGAGCCTGGATGCAAGGTTCCTTGGGTTTAGGGTTGGCAACCAAAGACAAAGAAATGGGACCCCAGGTTAGGGAGCCTGACATAATACAGGGCTGAGTTTGTCCCAGAGAAACAGAAGCATTGGAAATCAGAGAGAAGTTTGGGATGGGCAGAATTACAGGATCACCAACACTGTGGAAATCCAACAGTTGTTTGGAGGTTGCATTACCTGTCTTTGCAGTGGCCTGAGATATGTGGACAAAGGCATTATCTTTCCAAAGGCAAAGGGACAATAACTGACAATGTCCCTGCTCCCAGGCAGGCAGAAGGCCAAGCCAAGTTCTCAGGACACAAATGAGACAAACAAGAAGGCATTAGCTTCTTGGGAGAGAAAGGATCAATAATCAATGGGTAACCCCAAATCAAATTCACAGTGGTCTGAATTGGGAAAGGAAAGGACATGTGAAATTTCACCTTCCTCTCCTGACCTGGCACTACAGAGATCCGGGACAGCTGACCCCGGTAAGAATTCTTGCCCTGTGTGGGCTTCTGCCAGTTTCCGAGCATCCCTTCTACAGGCTCCAGGGCAAATGGGATTTAAAGAGAGTAGCCCCAGTATCTACCAGAATTTGTCGAGGTTTTCCATTAATTTTAATTTTAGCTTCCCCTTGTCTGTTTAAGGGAATAACTGGTAGTACTTTACTGGAGAATTCCTCAGAGTCCATCAGTCCCAGTACCCTTCTTTGAGGGTAGGTATGGTAGTTTGAATTGGGTGGAAGGATTTGACAAAACCTTTGAGGATAATCTTTTTTCTAGCATCCTGGTTGCTTGCAAAGGAGACACCAATTGCTGGGCCAGTTACTGATGACGGACGGGTCCTTGTGGGTCCTTACTGTGCTGGCTAACTGGAGGACCCAGGTGTTACTTTAGCTGTTGCAGCTGTAAGGTCACTAACTTGGTGGACTTTTGTTTATGGTCTTGTAGACTCCTCAGAGTGGGAAGACAATTCAGATAGAGTATTAGCCGACTGAGTACTCAGTTAACCGAGGGTAGAAGGGAGTAGTAAGAGCCACATTGGTCTTACCGTCTTTTGTTTTAGGTACCTCTTGTATCTGTGATTTTTCATTAGCTCTTTCAATGAAGGTGTTTTGAAATCTTGAAGACTTTTGGAGTCTTCTGTATATTAAATTAAAATATGTAAGTAAAATAGGTACTCCATTCCATTTGTTTGATTTGGAAGTCCTTGTTTTCAGTGCACTTTTTAAGTGAATAATTTTGTGTAATTGGAATTTTAAAGAAAATGAAGGTTCCTATGGCCAAGATTCTCCCGGCCATGGTCGGCTTGCTCACTGCACACATATGGGGAATACATTACTACTGACTCTATATAAAGAGCTCTGCCCAGTGCTCTGGGCTGTACAGCTGCAGGAGAGCAGAGGCTGGAGTGGGGGCAGCGCCAAGCACAGAGACAGAGGCTGCGGAGGCAGAGAGGCCCGGAGGCAGAGGCCAGCTTGCTGCATGCAGACTCGCTTTGAGTGGATGGGATTGTAGTGCTTGACCTGCCTCCATGAGAGTAGAGCTTGGTATAAACTCTATCATCCCCAATGTTCCATTGTTATGGTTTGGTCTCAGTGAACCCAAAGTGAACTTACCCGGGACTGAAACCTCTGACAAGACAGAATGTTCCCCATAATAGTCACTATAATTCTAGGTTGTTTTAGTAAGATTTTTGCCATTTTTGTTGATATCTACAGCTTCCAGGACCATGATTCTTAGACATAAAATAAGTAGGTATGCCAGAAGGTGGCATGCCGTGCTCAATTCTTTGAAACTTGAAGATTCCATTTCTTTAGCTAAGCCTTGGATCTCTTGGAGTCAAATTAATACTTCAGTGAAATGTGCTGCTGGGCTGGAGATTTTGTGGTGTTTTACAGTGTTCCCTGTTGCATGGAAATTTTCTTCAGGTTGGTAGGTGACCTAGTGTTGATCTAACCTGTTCTGTGACCAACCTGGCACAGGAATATGCGTGTTAGGTGGCCCTGAGCACTCAACAGATTTTAAGTGCTTGATCCATGTCCACCTTTTTTGCGACTCTGGCTTCATTTCCAATCTGTATGCTTTTTATATCTTTTTATTACCTTATTGCACTGGCTAGGACTTCCAGTAAGATGTTGGAGTAGTGAGAGAAGGTTCTTGTTTTGCTCCCAGTGTTAGGAGGAAGCATTCAGCCTTTCACCATTCAGTGTGATTTTAGCTATAGGATTTTTGTAGATGTCCTTTATCAGTTTAAAGAAATTCCCTTCTCCTATTTTGTACGAATGAATGTTGATGTCTGACAGATGCTTTTTCTGCATCAGTTGATAGGATCATGTGGTTTTTCTTCTTTAAGCTGTTACTGGGATGGAAAACATTGATGAAAAAAAATTTGAACCAGTTTTGCTTTCCCAGGATAAACCATATTTGTTCATCATGTATTATTCTTTTTTCTCACAAATTCCATAATGGCATAAGCAATTTTAATTATTCATTTATCATTTGGTGTATATTCCCTGAATTATTTTTATATATTTCTAATATTTTTTAAGGATTTCTGCATCAATGTTCATGTGGGATATTAGTGTATAGTTTTTTAAACTGTCTTTGATTTTGGTGTCATGATAAAGCTGGCCTTATAAAATGAGTTGAGATATGTTACATTACCTTCTATTTTCTAGAATATATTGTGTATAACTGATAGTCTTACATTTTAAATTTTTCCAATGAAATCATCTGGGTCTTCTTTTAGGTGTTTCTTTATTGTTAAATTTTTCAGAGTTTGTAAGTATAATTCAATTATAGCAGTTTGAATGTAACATATCTGTTTGCTCTTCTACTCATTTATTTTGTATTTATTCTGCCTGGGGTTTCTAAGATTCTTGGATCTGGGGTATGATATCTTTCATTATTTTGGAAAATTTTGACCATTATCTCTTCAAATATTTCTTAGGCTGCATTTTCCCTTTTCTCTCTTCCTGGAAATCCAATCAGAGAGTTTGCAATTGTCACACACATCTTGGATTTTGTGGCTTTTTACTTTTCTCTTTGTTTCAGTTTGGTGATTTTATTTCGACCCATATTCAGGTTTACTGATTCTTTCCTCTGCTATGTCAAATCCACTGATAAGCCCATCAAAGGTGTTCTTCATCTTTGTTACCATGTTTGTTTCTAACATTTCCACTTGGTTTTTCCTTACGGCTTTCATCTCTCTGATAAAATTCTCGATCTGTTCATACATGCCGTCCATCTTTTCCACTAGGCCTCTGATATACTAATCATGGTTGTTTAAAATTCCCTATTTGTAATTCTACCATCTTGATCACCTCTGAGTCTGGCTCTGTTGATTACTTTGTCTCTTGACAGTGGGTTGTTCTAGCTTTTTTTAGTTTCTCCTAATTTTTTATTGGATGCCAGACACTGTGCAAAGAACAGATGTAAGAACTGATGAAAATAGTCTTTGTGCCTGGAAATGGGCATACATTTTCTTCTGCTAGATTGAATGACTGTAGCAGGATTTGGGCTTGGTTTGCATTTTGTTATCGTACTTTCAGTGCACTACCAGATTCAAATTCCTTTAGCGTTACTCTATGCTGATGGTCATGACAGGGTACCAGAGGGTTTTTCTCAATGTTCTGCCTTCATCTGTAGATTTCAGCCTTCACTTTGTATCTGTGTCTCAGAAAGGTCCCTTTTCTGTGCTCTCGCCTCCAGCCTGTGGGGTAGATTGCTGTCTCTTGTTACTTGATGCTGGGGAGTGTGGGGTGTGTTTTGTCCAAGCACAGGTCATAGGCAGGTGCTGTGTATTTGGGTCTTTGGAGTGGAGTTTTCTCAGAAACTTTGCCCTTCTCCCTGAGGCTCTTAAATTCTGCCTTGTGTCCTGTGTAAGAGAGAATATTCTGTCCCTCTCCTACTGGTAGGAGACCTCTTATAGGATCCTATATTCAGCCACAGTAAGCCCCTGCTTATGTCCCATCTCTCCTTGGAGGGACTGTCTTTCCATAGATTTCAGGCTTTTTGATTCTGTTTGGCCTTTGCTTTCTGAGGGTTTTATAGTTTATCTGACTTTTCTGTTGTTGTCATGATGGGAGACATACTCATTTCAGCTTTCTAAACACTAAGCAGAAGTGGAACTCAATGTTTTCATTTCAAATCAAACATGTATCCCCTTCTTATTCTTTTCAGAATTTGTCTTGGCTATTCTCATGTATGTATTTTCTTAAATACACACGATTTAATACGTGATACATTTTTGAGACATTTTGTCAAGCTCCTCATCTGCCAATCTCTCCAAAAAAATTATTTTCTGATTGAAATTGTGTCAAAATATGTAGACTGATTTGGGTCCTAGATAGCTTTGAAAACTCCCATCCCCATAGCAGCCAGAGCAGGGTGTTGTGATTGGAAGAAACCTGAAAGGTCAGCCTTCCTCTCTATCCTGCCCATTTTCTCTGGTGCCCTGAAATTCCAGCATCATATGTAAAAGAAACCTTTCCACAGTCTTAGGGGATTAAAAATGTATGCAATTTGCCTTGGAAGAACCAATATAATAACCACTTTGCAACCATCACTCCACTCACAAATTAAGGCCATGCAACTAGACAAAGTTTTGTGTGGAGTGAGTATGTGAATGGGTTTGTAAAGAAGAGAAAGGGATTCTGCTGAGAAAATGAGGGCTGGAGGGGGAAATGACTGGACCAGGAATTAAGGGCACCTGAGTAGTTGAACATGAGGACACGGGACCTCCTGGTGGAGAGCGGGAGAGGGGTGAGTGCCTCAGGTCCACCTCTGGGTCGTCGCCCTTCAAGCCGGCAGCCAGGGGAAAGCCAGCACCAGGGCAGACGAGACTCCTCAGAGCAAGTGGACGTGACCAGGCAGCAGGGATTCTCTAGTGCCTGTGCTGGAGGAAAAGTTCTCCAAGAGAAGCCACAGGTATCAAATCTATTGCTTTGTACTCCCACAGCTTGCATAATTATGAATCTCTTGGAATCATATGAAACAAACCATCAAGAGTTTCAGAAAGAATTTTCCGGTAGGGGAAATAGAAAAAGAAAAAATTCTGAGAAAGAAAAAAAACCTTCTTGATGTTTTCCACAGACTGCTTTAGAAAGAGAAAGAGTGATGCAATTCAATAAAATACCATAGTCCTTGGTTGACCCAGGACATTTCACAGGCCAAAAGCCAGGGGAACGCAGACAGTGCGGACGGCCACATGCCGGCCTCGGTGTTGGTTTTTGAGATGCAACAATTTTTTGTAAATTAATATTTAATTTTCAACCAACTCCAGCACCTCATTAAGGAAGGGCCTGTTCTTTGCCAGACTCTTCCAAGGGAGCCTGCTAGGTCTGAGTGTAGGTGTCAGCAAACAGTTCCCAGTGAGCTCTAATGGGGAAATGTTTATTTTGTAACACTCCTCCATGACCCAAAATACAATTATATGACATGCTTTATATGACCAAGGGGATTTGGACCAAGATTTCCTATCCATAATGTACCCTAATATTGAGAAACACTGTTTTAAAGTGTTTTTTCTTTGGCATGGACAGGGTGCTACATCTTGGAAGAATGAAGCTTCGTGGGAATCTCTCTCTAGCCCTGAGAAAAAGTAGTTTGGGAACACATAAGTGTGTTTGCTTTGGGATCTTGAATTCTGGAAGATCTCTGAAGGAAGCAAATGAGTATGTGAAGAAATTTTTAGTTGCTGCAAGTTCATTTCACAATGACCTATAAAAATATACGTATTCCATCTCTAGAGCTGCCGCTCCTTTAAAGCTATTTTTTTCAAAATGACTTTCATTTTCTGTTTTTGGAGGGGTAACATTTAGAGCATATAAAGGACCTTTGCTAGAATATTTACCCTGTAAGGAAAAACTCCCCCAGATTTTCCTTGGATGTGAAGATGCTGGCACTGTCCCCGCTCTGTGGACATACATCACACTCAGCCGCCCTGGGGAATCTGGCCGCCCTGCTAGGTAGCTCTGTGACAATATAGATCACATGTTCTGAAGGGTGAAATGTGATTATCTGCTAAGAGAAAACTGTCACTAGAAGACAGAGGGATGGCAACAGGATGCCCAACCAAAACCCATGAAATGGTCCCAGCCTTTCCTTCATCCCCTTTGAGGCATTAGAACATATCCCTGTGGGCACCTCCGTGCCTTGGGTGCCAGGACTCAGTGTCCCAAGCCCAAGGCGAGTTTTTGAGCAGAGGGATCATTTACATGGTGGTGTATCTGGAATGCATGGCAGTTCAGTGATTTGGAGTCACTAGAAAGAAGAATAGAGGTGTGTTATGGCCAAAGGCAGAACTTGGACTCAGGAGACGAGCCAAAGAGCCTATGCATTGATTAGTGTCCTGCTAGTAGCTCTGTTAGGGACCATCATCCATCACTAAAATAAGGCCTTTTATAGAAGATAACTGTTTTTATATAATAGTGATGCTATGAGACTGGTCAGAGGGGGATAATTTACACATACTAGTAAAAATCAGACTCATCATCTGATACACAAACACAATAGAAAATACAGAAATGTAAGTCCAAACAGATATTTATGCATTGATTTGTGGTCTGTGGAGCACAGTGTTTGGTTTGAGGCATGATTGGCAGAGGATAGACTTCCTGGGCACAGCATCAGCCTCAGCAGATAGGAAACACCCACCTCCTCCCACATACGATTTTCTCTTCATAATTTATAATGATTTCACAACCCATCCATCTCCAAGTCGATTATCAGCTACTAGTTGTCAGTGTGTGAAAAGTAGTACCTCCTTTATCTTCCTACCCAATGTTTCCTTTTATGGTCTTAAATTTACCTTGATCTCCAAGGTAAGAAAGAAAAAGTAATTCTGTTATTTTGGAATTTGGAGCTAACTCTCCACTTTTATCCCCTTTGTACTTTTCACAATTTTATAGCTTTTTATTATGTTTTCTTTCATCCCTCATCTTTCCAAAAAAGATACTTTTTTTTGGCTATATAGGAACCATTCCATTTTCTTGACCATATTGTTGTATTTTTGTGGACCTTTTCCAGCTCCATATTGCCTTCCCAGCAAAGAGGTGTTTTTAAAAAGCAGTTATTGGGAGAGTAACATCAAGATGGTTTATTATTTTTCCTGCTTCGTTAAACACCAGTTTGTTGTACCAACAGCTGTTAGTAAAGCCAGAAGTTAGGTGAGTCAATAGTTTGGTTTAAAAATAGAAGTGTTTACACAGGCATAATATACTGATTTGCTAATCCTTTAGGGACATACACATAACTAATTTTGTACACACACAACTTGATAACATCCACTGGAATGACAGAATTACACACCCACCCATAGCTGCCAGTCAGTGATCAATAAGTTAGTAAATTATGAGTATATTGATATTTATACAAATACTGAATATGACTGTAGAGTGTACAAGTAAAATTATAAGTTCCCACAATTAAACAGCTGAAGAAAACTCTCAAACATCCTCTAGAGTAGCCCTGTATTCCTAAATTTGGAAATACCTGAAATAGTCAAATCAAACTGTTGTCTTTCTTGTAAATGCAAAGTTCTTGTACTAGGCACTGACTGTGGGCGGTACTGTGTCAGGCCCTGGAGGCAGGAAGATCAACAGTGTCTGGATCTGGCTGTGAAAGCAGGGCGATGCTTGGCTTGCTGAGAGGATTAAGGTGATCAGCTGCTTACAAGAGGGCCAGGCACGCAGTGAACATCACATAAGTTTATTATTACTTCAGAGTTTCAGCACTTCAAAGTTGTTTTCTGAAGCAGAAGGAAATGGCCTATTTAGAAACCTAATGGGAAGCGCTGTACTGCAAGTCTGAGTAGAGTACTGAGACAGCCCAAAGAGGGAGGGATTGGGCCTGTCATGGGGCATCTGGGACCGGTGTCAGGAAGAAGTTTAATTTGGCTTTGAGAGCTGCAGGAGGCTGGGGAAGAGCTTTCCAGGCAGTGGTTGGGGGGAGGGAGGGGGTCAGAATAGCAAGTACGAACTCAACCCGTTCTTGCTTCATTTTGTGGTGATTTCCTCTTGTTCAGGGTTTTGGAGAGACCTGAAACCTGGTCTCTCCTGAAGAGAGAGTCAAACCTGAAACCTGTTTAGAGATGATAAGAGATGCCATGATAATAGCCTGTCTTTTTGGGAGGTAAATCATCTGTAATAACACTTCCTCTCCAAACTGTAATCTGCCAGTTCTTTTCTTTCCTTGGGGGATTTATTTTCATCTTTTTTCCTCTTTGTTTGGTGGAGAGGCAGCTAGGAAGAGTGTTGGCAAAAAATTATAAAGTAAATGCAATGTTATGGGTGATGATGAAACCACAGTGTCGCTCATGTGAAACCTTCGTAAGATTGTGTATCAATGATACCTTAATTAGAAATAAAAAATAACTGCAATGTATTTGCCAACTCCCCTCCCAGCCTGAAGTCTTTCCCCCATCAGGGTCGGCTCCCCCTGTGCTCACATTTTGTACACACACCTTTCAGAGGAGAAGGGACCTGTGATCTCATTCCCATGGGACTATTCTGGATTTAACCATGCACTGCCTGCATCCTCAAGGCAAGCTTTCTGAGACTAATGTTTTAATTCAGTTTCCCAGAACAGTAACAATTGCCAACAATTTTGGCAATCCCTGACAAAGTGTTAGCTTTTTATTTTGCTAAGTGAGAACATTAAAAAGAAAACTAATTGCTGCCTAATATAATCAATACTTCCTAAATGAAAGCACATTTTAAGAAACAGCCAAGAGTGGACAGGGTAGCATTTCAGAAGAAAGGGTAATCCTTTACATGGAATGTAATTGGCTTATGAAAAACCTATTACCTTTATTTTGCTGCTGACCTGTGATTCACCTGGAATGAATAGTAAGGATAAATACCTACTAGTGGGAAGTCAGACACCTGCAGGGGCTGAGTGCGAGCAGACTGAGAACATCGCAGTTTTCTTTGCTGCTCTGACTTTCATTTCCACCGTTGGATCTCTCCTGGCCTCAGTAGCTCAGCTTGATGAGCATCCAGCTCGTGACTGTTAGAGAACTGAGATCTGGGGCTAGGATTGATCTAAATGGACCTGTTGTCCATTAAGGCCATATCAAATCTCCTTAGTTATTCGTTCTCACTGCTTCAAAGCATTAAGTCAAAACCCATGCTTGATCATGGCCCAAGCCTTGAAGTACACATTAGTCCTAAATGCCTATTGATGTTTAGAGACTTTGCATCAAATGTAGTTAATGTGCTTAAAATATTAAACTTTGACCTAAGTGCTGTTCTGCATTTAACTGTCCTCTTTGAGGCACCTGGCATCTAAAGCCAAATTGAGAAACACCAAGTATCGGTAAAGTTTGATTAATCCCATTGGCCATCCCCATTCACTGTGGACGGGGTCAAAGTGCTAGCATTAGGGAATGAAACATGCAAAACCCATCCTTCTAGTTTTGGTCACGGTCTGCAGCGTGGACCCTAGCATAAACTGCCACTGCCCAGCAGGACTCAAGAAAGCGGTGCTGACAGCTTCACTCTTCTCACATGGTGATGCCCCGAGAAAGATCAGCCTGGTGCTGACTGTGTCCTGAATGAGAAATGGACTCCAGGTAGAACTGTGGCTCCTTGACTCCAGGTAGAACTGTGGCTCCTTACAATTTATGGTATCTTGCTCGACAGAAACATATATGAATATTTATTTATAGCTGTTTGACTCCCCTTCAGACTTACTCCAAATTTATTATTATTGAAATTGAATTAGTTGTAATCACTGATTATGGAAACAGAACAATTTCAAGGCAGGCTGGGTGGAAACCTTTGTCATCAGACTTGTGCATTAAATCCTGCCCAAGCTGTGCACCTTTAACCATGATGTGACGTAATCTTTTCATTGTATTTTCACACTTGTAAAATTGGAAATACCACTTGCACTGAAGAACTATTGTGAAAATTGGAAGGAATAAATATGTGGTGCCTGACATACAGCAGGCTCTCAATAAATAGTTTTAGTAATTATTATCAAGAATTTTTTTTAGAATGGGAAAGAAAGCTGTGTTGGCATTCCCTTTCTCCTCTGGGCAGGGATGAGGGTGGAGTGCTGGGAGAATATGCTGTTTTTATTGGGCTCACTTCTAAAAATGTTTTCTTCTTCCTCCATTATGGAGGGGCAAAGACTGTTGTCATTCAAGGGTGGCTGAGGAAGTGGGCAAGCGAACAGCTTCCCCGTGCTCTCACAAGTCCAGGGCCCTTGTCTACAATACCTATGCTATTTGTGATAGTTCACAAGCCCATGTGTCTTTCAGTTAGGTTGAAAAAATCCTTATGTGCATGTACTGCAACCAGGGCCTACTTGTATGTCCCCTGTAGGGCACAGAGCACATGCTGGTTGGTTGACTTTGGGTGCTAGGTTAGCACAAAGCAGAGAGGACTTGGATGAGTTCAGGGACAGTAAAGCTACTGGATGAATAACTCTCTTTCTTGTGGCCATTTCTGTCCCTTGCTTTCTCCACTTGAAGAAGGGTAGGAGGGCATCACATGCCTCTGCTTATCCAGACCAAGTTCAAAGACAGGGATGCCAAAGAATAATCTCTTATTTTTTAAGTTCTCCTCTGCTGCTAGTATTGCACTTTGTAGATAGTTAACACTCAGTAAATGCTAGCAGACAGATGGAAGCACCAATGCCAACCAGTTGGCCTGAAAGTACCGACTGCCCAGTCCCCAGAGCCCTGGCTGCTGGCAGGGACAGGTTGGCCCAGCTTCAGAGTCTTGGTGTGTATAGCAGCCTGGCTGAGCCTCACCCCCAGCCCCCACTTAGCACCTGTCAATCTCCTGTCCTCCATGAAAGGGTCTGTTTTCTCCCTGCTGGGGCCCCGTTTCTCTGGGATTTTCTCAATGCTGTCTGTCCGAGTCTTTCTGCTGCTGGAGGTGTTGCTCAGGCTCAGAAACTCTGGGAAAGGAAAAGCTAGTCAGCTCCAGGCATGGCTACAAATTCTTCACTTTCCCAACAGCCTGAGGGTTTTCTTCTTACCAGAACTACAGTGAGTTTCATTCTCAGAGTCTCTGAAGTCTGGCCAGCCAAGGCCCCTGCCCTTCTCTCACTTGGATGGGGTAACTCTGATGGTGTTTCCACTCCAGGGGCAGAAATCCGTGTGATTTCAAGGAGTCTGAGAAATAGGAATGGAGTGGAAGGGTGAGGGCCATTTCCCCTGAGGCTCAAAGGCTCTCTGCCTTGGGTGCATGCCCATGTGCCTGGCCAGAGTCAGGGCACTAAGCCTGCCCTGCCCAGTTTGTGTGTTAGTTCACAGCAGCTGTGGTTGCAAATAAGATCAAATCGTGCAGCTTTTAATTCTATGTAATGCTGCCATGAACATGGGCTTAACTGCTTTTCAGTATGGCCATTATGACTCTCTTAGCTTCCCTTCCCCATGAAACCTTGCATGAGTCATGGCTGGAGAATCTCTCTCCACCCCGCTGCCCCCACTGTCCCAAGAAGCCGAATGGCTGGCTTCCTGGGGTTTCTCTTCCTGGCAGTAAACCCTCGTCCCTGCAGGACTGTTACAACTGATCCAAGGTTAGAACATCAGGGAGCCCATAACCTGGCAGGGGTGAGGGTTCTCCTTATTGTCCAAGGTCTGCTGCAGATGTCCCATTTCAGGGAGCTGGGGGGGAGGCAGGAGGCCCACAATGCCTGCCAGGCACAAAGGGAGCTGCCCTGTGACGTCCCCAGGCCTAGCCAGGGCCCTCTTTCCCCAAATGATTCCCAGTCTATTTGTTCCCAGAGTCTGTTGAGCTCTTTTAATTGTAAAGGATGAAAACTCACTTAGACCTCTGTATTAGTTTACCAGGGGTATGGTAACAAAGTACCACATGCTGGGCAACTTAAACCACAGATCCCTGTCTCACGGTTTGGAGTCTAGGAGTCCAAAATCAGCGCTTGATTCCTGTTGAGGGCCAGGCGGGCAGGATCTGTTCTGGCCTCTCCTTGGCTTGGAGATGGCTGTCTCTGCGTGTCTTCACATTGCCTTCCCTCTGTGTCCAAATTCCTCCTCCTTGTAAGGACACCCATCACATTGCACTGGACCACCCCAATGACCTCATTTTAATTTAAGTATCTCTTAAAGGCCCTATCTCCAAATACAGTAACATTCTGAGGTCCTGGGGGTCAGGACTTCAACATATAAATTTTTGAAGGGATACCATTCAGCCCACAACAGCCTCCTAGAGCAAAAGTTTATATCAAGGATACTCATGGCCTAGAGCTGAGCTGGTTCATGCAGGTGGCAGCTCCAGAGAGATGTCCCTTTCTCAGTCTCTCCCTCTCTCTGGTCCTTTCAGTCCCTGCAGATAAAGTTGGGTCTTTCTGTTACAGTACACACACTTAACGTGACTCCCTTTGTCTCCCTTTTGGAGTTTACTTGCAGTATAATTAAACACCCTGGGACAACACGGGTTTGAGCTGCATGGGGCCACTCATATGCACATTTCCTTTAATCCATCTGGAAGTATTTTGAAGCTTTGCAACAATTTGAAAAAATTTTCTTTGGTCTAGCTTGCCTTTGTGTAAGAATACAGTGTATCACACATATAATATACAGAATGTGTTAATCAACTATTATGTTATTGGTAAGCTTCTGGTCAACAGCAGGTTATTCATAGTTAAGTTTCTGGGGAGTCAAAATTTATATATGGACTTTGTGTGGGGAGTTGGTGCCCCTACTCCTGAGTTGATAAAGTCATCTGAAGCGCTGGTGGGCCCAGGTCCTGGAGGGACCTACCTGGCTCAGCAGGTCATCTCTCCAGTTATGTCAAATTGGATGCTCTTGGCTGCAAGTAACAGAAGCCTCAGCAAAACTGACTTAAACACATTTATTACCTCACACAACTGGAATATTGGAATATAATAAGTGTGAAGACTGGTTGTTTTAGGGGCCCAGTTATTAAACACTGAGGTTCTTTCTACCTACATGCTCTTGTAGTCTCAGTGTTGGTTTAACTGCCATTAGTAGTAAAATCGTAGCAGGTATTGTCATATCACATTGAGACACAGCCTTCGGAGAAATGAGGGAGATTGTCTTTGTCATTCTCTCTTCCCCTAGAAATCCCCCAGCAGACTTTCCTATAAATTTCACTGGCCACAGTGGAGTCACATGCTCATTTCTTAGAAAGGGAAATGAAGTGACCAGGAAGGTCCTCTGAGGTAGAAAGGATGTTGAGGTGACAACCTATATCCATCACACATGTCAATGACTAGTCTATGGACAGGCTGTCATTGGGGTACCCCCTGCTGGTCCATTCAGTGGCTACCCCTGGTCTGAGACCAGCCCAGGTCAAGGGCAGACAGTTTCAGCCAGAGGAGGAGATGGGGCATGGCAGGTGCCACAACTGAAACATTGGTGTGCTCCCTTCAGTGATTTCTGTGCACTCAAGCTCTGTCTGACTTCAGACTGAGCTGTAAGGTTCCAAAACGAAGCTGCCTCCTTCCTGACTCCCCCATGCTCTGGCTCACAGCAGATCTGAGCAAACAGAGCCAGCCCCCACCCCGCCTTGACCCCCAAATCTGGGAAGAGAGGCTGTGTCCTGAGTCTGCTTTTGATGGGCCTGAGCCAGACCTGCAGGGATCATTTTCTCTGTCTCCTGCTAAATTCCCTGGTTGCTCCTCAGCTGTCAGGTTGCCAAGCCCCCAGCGTCTCCATCTACAGCAGGAAATGGGCCTGACAATTGTTCTTCCAGAGCTGGTGATTTTTCAATATGTATTTGTATGGATCCCACCCACACTTCATCTCCAAAACCCCAGCTCGTATTCAGCTCTGATTTACTAAGCATATACTACAAGCCCAGCTCTGTACTGCAGGGGGTGGGTAAGGAGTGAGGGGAGCAGGGAGGGCATGCAGTAATCTGAAACACTCTCTGCTTTTGGGCTTATATTCTAGCCATGGTGACAGCTCCACACTTGGGAAGTGAGATTACCAGCCAAGGTGGCTGTGTTGGGCTATGGGTCACATAAGTGGGCTGGATAACAAGTGCCTTGTGGGTTGAGAGGAGGACAAGACTGACAGGGGCACCATGTGTGCTGACCACTCTGCCCCTATGCACCTCCAGAGCTGCTTGCTTGCCTGCTGGGTCCCTGGGCCTGACCCCTGTAGACTGCATAGCTGGCCTCTTGCCCCAGCTTCCAGTTGGGCTTCCCAGTGGAGCCACAGGCAGGAGATGGGAGGGCAGAAGGAAAGTAGTAAGCCTGCAATTTATTCTTTCTGCTTCCTCCCTGTTTTGTGATTCTGGTGTGGTGGTTCCTCTAAATCCACAGCCCTGTAGGAGGCAGGACAGTGTGGCTTTCTGCTGTTGCTGGTCTCTGAGTCACTTCTTGGTTTCCCTAAGCCTCCCCACTCCTCTGAAGATAATCCCTTTATTCTTCAGAGTTCCCCTGAGTGTGCTGGGACAATGACTGGTGAACCAGCTTAGGAGGTGACTTCTGAAGGAGCAGAGCCTGGGGCTGGGCTTCTGAGGATGATGTGAAGTTGGGTAAGCAAAGAAGAGAAAAAAGTGCTTTCCAGAGGGAGCGCAGCCCAAGCAGAGGTGCCAGAGAGACTGAGTGAAGGTTGGGAGACGGCTTAGATAGGCAGGAAACGCTGGAAAACAAGACGAATGCTTATCATGGAAGTCCTTGACTGTCAGGCTGAGGGACCTCACCTTTGTTTCTTGAGATACAAGGAGCTATTGGAAGATTTTGAGCTAGTGAGGCAAAAGTTTTGATTTTGTTATTAATAGTTTGTGTTTCTACTTTTTCCTTGTTACTGATTTTACTGTCATCTTAATAACAGCTAATATTTATTAAGCAAGACTTACATATGGGTTGAATTGTGTCCACCCCAAGTTTCATTCGTTGAAGTCCTGACCCCCAGTATCTCAGAGCATGACCTTATTTGGAGATAGGATCTTTCAAAGGTAATCAAGTTAAAATGAAGTTTTTGACTGGTGTCCTTATAAAAAGGAGAAATTTGGACACAGAAACGCTCAGAGGGAAGACAGTGTAAAGAGACACAGGGAGCAGATGGTCACTAACCCCCAAGGAGAGAAGCCTGAAACAGACGAAGAACCCCTCGTGTCCCTGAGGAGGGAGCAGCGGTGCTGACACCATGATCCTGGGCTTCTAGCTTCCAGAACTGTGAGATAACACATTTCTGCTGTTGAAGCCACTTGGTCTGTAGAACTTTGCTAGAGCAGTGCTAGCAAAACCACGTGATAGTCATGTACTGATTGATCATGAATGGCCCTGTGTGCAAAAACGTTACCCGGTTCATCCTCGCGGCAGCTCCTCTCCCCTCTGGTTCCCCTGTATCCCAGCACTCCTGAATTCTGGCCATAACACTTAGTGGGCTGACCCATTTCCATGTTTATTGACATGTTCATTTACTGAGCATCTTTTATGTGCCAGGCACTTTTCTAAGGTCTACGGAGAAAGCAGACAAAACCCTTACCATCCTGGGGCTGGCCCACCTTGGAGACAGTGCAGGTTTGGTTCCAGACCACCACAATAAAGTGGATATCACAGTAAAGTCAGTCAAATGAATCCTTTGGTTTCCCAGTACCTATAAAAGTTATGTTTATACTATACTGTGGTCTATTAAGTGTGCAGTAGCATTATGTCTAAAAAAAAAAGCAATGTATATACCTTAATCAAAAAATACTTTATCACTAAGAGGTGCTAACCATCATTTGAGCATTCAAGTTATAATCTTTCTGCTGGAGGGTCTTACCTCAATGTTGACGGCTGCTGACTGACCATTAGGGATGGTTGCTGAAGGTTGGGGTGGCCGTGGCAATTTCTTTAAACAAGATAACAATTAAGTCTGACACATCCGTTGACTCTTTCATGAGCAATTTATCTGTAGCATGCGATGCTGTTGACAGCATTTTACCCACAGTAGTACTTCTTTCAAAATTGGAGTCATTCCTCTCAAATCCTGCCTCTGCTTTATCAACTAAGTTATGTAATTGTCAATTCAACAATCTTCACAGCAGATTCACCAGAAGGAGTTTGTCTCAAGAAATCATTTTCTTTGCTCATCCATAAGAACCACTCCTTGTCTGTTCAAGTTTTATCATGAGATTACAGCATTTCAGTCACATCTTCCAGTTCCACTCCTCACCCAGTTCTCTTTTTCTGCCACATCTGCAGTTACTTCCTCCACTGAAGTTGAACTTCTCAAAGTTGTCATGAGTGCTGGAATCAACTTCTTCCAAATTCCTGTTAATGTTGATATTTTTTATCTCTCTATGAATCAAAAATATTTCTAATGGCATCTAGAATGGTGAAGACTTTCCAAAAGATTTTCAATTAACTTTGCTCATATCCATCAGAGGAATCACTACCTATGGCAGTTTATAGCCTTACAAAATGGATTCCCTAAATAATGAGACTTGAAAGTCAAAACTACTCCTTGATCCATGGGTTGCAAAATGGATATTGTGTCAGCAGGTGTGAAAGCAACACATTCATCTCATTGTCCATCTCCATCAGAGCTCTTGGGTGCCCGGGTGCATTGTCAATGATCAGTAATATTGTGAAAGGAAACTTTTTTTTCTGAGCAATAGATCTCAACAGTGGGCTTAAAATATTCAGTAAACCATGTTGTAAACAGATGTGCTGTCACCCAGGCTTTGTTGTTCCATTTATAGAGCATATGCTGAATAGATATAGCATAATTTCTTAAGGGCCCTGGGATTTTCAAAATGGTCAGTAATCATTGGCTTCAACTTAGTCACCAACTGCATTAGCCCCTCACAGGAGTCTGCCTATCCTTTGAAACTAGGCACTGACTTTTCCTTTCTAGCTATGAAAATCCTAGGTGACATCTTCTTCCAATAGAAGGCTGTTTCATCTATATGGAAAATCTGTCGTTCCGTGCAGCTGCCTTCATTAATGATTTAGCTGGATTTCCTGGAGAGCTTGCTGCAGCTTCTACATCAGCGCTGCTGCTTCACCTGCACTTTTATGTTATGGAGATGACTTTTTTCCTTAAAACTCATGAACCAACCTCTGCCGGCTTCCAACTTCTCTTCTGCAGCTTCCTTGCCTCTCAGCATTCATAGAGTTGACTCTTGCTCTGGATTAGGTTTTGGTTGAAGGGAGTGTTGTGGCCAGTTTGATCTTCATTCCAGACCATTAACACTTTCTCCGTATCAGTAATAAAGCTGTTTCTCTTACTTATCATTTGTGTGTTCATGGGAGTTTTGCTTTTAATTTCCTTCAATAATTTTTCCTTTGTGTTCACACTTGGCTTTTTGGAGCAAGAGAGGCCTTTTGACATGCCTTCCTCATGAAGCTTAATCATTTTTTAGATTTTGGTTTGAAGTGAGAGACATGTGACTCTTCCTTTCACTTAAATGCTTAGAGGCCATTTAGGGTTATTAATTGGCCTAACTTCAATATTTCATGTCTCGGGGAATAGGGAGGCCTGAGGAGAGGGAGAGAGATGACAGAAAGGATGGTCGGTGGAGCAGTCAGAACACTGTCAACATTTTTCAGTTGACTTGGCTGTCTTACATGGGTGTGGCTCATGGCGCTCCAAAGCAATCACGACAGTAACATCAAAGATCGCTGATCCGGATCACCATAACAAGTATAATAATAGCGAAAAGTTTGAAATATTGTGAGAATTAGCAAAATGTGACACAGACATGAAAGGAACAGATGTTACTGGAAAAAATGATGTTGGTAGTCTTGCTTGATGCAGGGTTGCTGCAAACCTTCAATTTGTAAAAACAAAAGCAAAACCCCAGTATCTTCAAAGCACAATGAAACGAGGCATGCCTATATTTGTTTCTCATCTGTCTCTACCAGAACAGCAGCTCCACGAGGGCAGGGCTATGGAGTGAATGAGAATGAAACTAAGATCAAAATACTGATGTCCCTTGCCCAAGGTCCGTAAGTGACAACCAGACCCAGATGCTGTAAATCAGACAAGCAGAGCCTTTGGATCACTGTTGTCAACTCAATCTCCTCTCAAGCAGAAGAGACAAAAGACTTGCACCATGAAAAAGAGTAATTCACTTCAGTTACTCTTTGGTCCTTAAAGCCCCAGAGCTCCCAGTGTCTTGTTTGATGCACAGACAACATGACTTCTGCCCAGAGGACCTGAGGGGTGTTTAAAAGAGACGGACATGTATTTAGACTTTCTGAGGAACCTCCATTTTGCTTCAATCACATCTAACTCCCCAGTTAGCTGGAAAGAGCTCTGGTCCTGCCTGTAGCCTAGCAGAGGCCCCCAAGTGAGGGTCTGTCCGAGGACGGGTGGCCATTGTGTGAAGAGCGGCGCTCAGTGGTTCCTGGCGGCGTGTGGTGTGGCGGGCTGCCGGTTCAGTTCACAGCCCTGAGACACATTCTTTGACTTGCATTCTCTGTGGGAAGAAAAAAAGGAAAGGGAAAGAAGTTACCAGCTTGTTGGAGGCCCAAGGTGTGGAACAAAGAAAGCAGATTGTAGCTGTTGAGAGAATCCTTCCACCCCATTTCCCGGGAACTCTTCTCACCGGCATTATTTCCCCATGTTTTCCTCTCTGATTCCCCTCAAAGTCCCAAGACCCTCATTGCCAGCCCACCTTCTCTGTGTCATCTACTCTCTTCTGAGACCCATGACCAGGTCTCATGCCTTCTTTTGGGCCATGAGATAATAAGCATTGATTATCTTGACAGTATAATTATACTTTCATTCCCCCAGCCCCTGCTAGACTCGGAAATTCTCAGTCCACCACGATGAGGGTGCTGAAAGCTGAAGTGCTCGCGGAGAGGGTGGCACTAGCCCTCGGCTGCCACAAGACTGAGGTGGCTGGCCTGGAGTGATGGCATCTCCCACACCAGAGCCTCAGGCAGGCCTGCTACCCAGGGTTCAAACACAAACCTCAGGGTGCTCCACGCTGCCCCGGCTCTCCTCCTCATTCATGGTGCCAGTGAGACTGCGCATGGACAGCAGTCACCTGTCGCTCACAGCAAAGTATCAAAGGGGGTGAATGATTTGTTCACTTATTTTCCTTTTTTAACTAGAGAGGCTTCTAGATGATTCCATAATAATGCCCTTCACACTCTTTCCCCCAACTTGCTGTCATGGGAGGGAGCAGAAGGGTGAAGGAAAGGAGGGAGAAGAAGGGTGTGTTGGGAATTGGGAACGAGCATGGGTTGCTTCCTGGAAGCATGCTGTCCATGTGAATGTCATCATCTTCTGTATTGTGGTGGAAAAAGTTGGGAACTAAACCTCTTCAGGTTTATTAAGAGATGGGCTTCTGGAAGACCCATTAACAGAATGCTTTGGAAACCAGCTTGGAAAATCTGACACGTTATCACTTTCATCCGCTAAGCAGCTTACAAACATTCTCCCATTCCTTCCCATGACTGCCTCCAACTTCTTTGCTTCAGTCCGATCATCTGAATTTTCCAAGTGAGATCACAGACTCAGAGTGGGCTGGCTCCAGGTTCTGAGAAAGTATCAAAGGCAGATGTGAGGTTTGGGGACAGGAGCCATCAGTCCTCAGGAAAGTCCCCCATTTGACTCTATCTTATGTGATATCAAAAAGCTGTCCATCAAAAGTAAACCCCTCCCTGTATTCCTCAGGGTTCCTGCCTCATCTGTAGCAGCGATCACAGTAATTGTGCCGCACACGAGACTGAGTGACCTCCTGGCTGTCGTGTTGGTGGGGAGGCAAACTTCCCTGGGCTGACTCCTGGTGCCTCTGGAAATGCAGATATGCTCAGACCACTTCTCCAGAATGAAATAGGCCCCAAGGACCAGAGCTGCTGCTTTGACTTTTAGAATGTGCTCTGTGCCCGGCAAATCCAACCCAAAGGGTCACTCTTTTCTAGGACATCTCAGCAACTCCCTTCTGATTCCTCTCCAACTTTTGTAGCAGTGGTCCCAAGGAAAGTCTCGGGCCTGCCCAGCTCCCACTAATTAGCAGGAACTCTGCCCAGGCTCTGGGCAGCCACAGGGTTAACTGTCTCCTTTTTTGTGTCTCTGCGCTTGCCCTGTGAGAGGTGTGATGGATGTCCTGGGCTCCCTGGGGCAAAGCCAAGGGATGACCTGAGGTGGGAAAGAAAAGCAGGTTTGTAAATAAACAAGGGCAGTGTCGGGATCCATGGCCTCGTTCCTCCCGCGGCTTTCCGGGCTTCTGACAAGGGGAGCTCCTGCAGCTCCCTCTGGAGCCGCAGGGGAGTCAGTTATTGTTTTTGGATTTCACTAAGATGAACTCCAGATGATTTTCCAAGGGCTGATTTCACAGCACATTCGCTCCATCTGAGCAATCACTCTGCAGCAGTTGGATTTCCACTTGGGGTTAACCTCGTGTGCCCGGAACCAGGACTGTCTGTCTCCTTGGGGTCGAATGGTTTTATTTTCTTTGGGGTTTGGCCAGACTGTTTCCGTTGGCCTTAGTTCTATCTAGGCATTTCTATTTGTGTGTGAGCAAGACTAGACCAAGTGCACAGAGGCTTCCAGAGCATGAGGACTCGGCCCGCCCCTTTAGCATATAAAAAGTGGGGAGAGGATCTACCAAATCCCAAATCTTTTCATTTCACTGAGGTAGATATTCAGCTACAATGGAGGATAATGAAAGGCCGGGATGATACCCAACTGAGGAAACGCCCTGTGGAGCCAGGACAGGCTCCTGGAGGGCGCATGGGATCCTGGGAGGAAGGACTGGTGTGGGGTGGGATGGGGAGGCAGAGACCCTGGAGAGGGGCACGGGGCCGGGGCTTCTGTGGAGCAGGCTGGGGGCCTTGGTGTGGACTGGCTGAGCCTTTTCAGGGACCTGAGGCCTGGGTCACAGGCTCAGTGGACTTGCATTGAAAAGTTTGGTGTCCTTGTGTGTTGAGTGGCTCATTGTGTTTGATTTCCTATCTTAGCTTTTCTGATATTTATACTTCTGTAGTACAAATAAAACCAGCCCTGGAAGTCAACCTGCAGGTCGTTCTCTTCACTCAGGGAAAGAAATCTGTGGCCAGTCTTGATGCAAGGGTCGCTGGACGTCTGCATTGCCTGTTAAAGCCGAGTGGCGTGTTTTCCATGAACTGTGCCAAGCACAGTACTCCCGGTGCAGACCCGCCCTTGCACTTCAGGCCGTGTCACCTCCACCAAGGCTGCCCCACCCCAGAGCTGGGTCCTAAGATACCCTGCTTAGCCCCACTGTGACCCCACCTTTACCTGCCCTCTGACCTCGCTCCTCGAGCCTTGCTCACGTTGCTAAGACCCTACCTACCTCTCCCGGTCCCTTGGTGCCCTACCCAGTTCTTGGCAGGGGACAGGGCCGTGGAGGGCGCCTGTCATTCAGTGCTGATTGGACAGACTCCTCTAGGGTGGTTCATAGCCTTCCCAATCCAATCTGCCGCTGCCACCTGCCTTTTCATGTCCCCAAGGATATCCAAGAACTGTGCTTGATGACCGAGCTCTCGTCAAGGTCTAAGGAGAGAGGCTTGAAGAGAAAACTTGTGATCAGTGTTAATGCCTATTTTCTACCAACACGAGCACCATTATGCTTAGGCATCATTTCCCAACAAAAAGGGTCTGTGCTCAAAATGCCTTGTTGTCGCCCACAAAAATGTGGCTGTCAAGTTATGGTCCTGAGCAGTGAAAGGGCTGAGATGGGACTGTGAAATCCAAAATTTCAATTTCTTCCATGCAAGTGATGCTTGGTTCAATGACCTTTCATTACTATGGGTACCAAAGGTATTTTCTTGAAGCCTACTTAAGAATTATTAAGCACTACGAAACTTCTGAAGAAAGCATTTCTGTTATAAAATACAATGCAAAGTAAAAATATTTACACATTGAATTATAAAATATACACAAATAATGAGAAATAGGTATTATATATACTAGAAGCAATTTAGTATAAAATCATGTGCATAGATCTACAAAGTGAAGAAGAAATTCTTGTTTGTTTCTTTAACTTTTTTTTAGAATTACTGAGTTTTGCTTTATTTTGTTTTTTCTTCTGGAAAGAGGCGAGAGGCAGAGGGGCCTGGGCTGTAGGGATTTCTGCCAAGCCTGAGTTGGCCATAATCAAGAAAGTCTGAGGACACCATCCAAAGGGCACTGCAAATCATTTTCCCAGCTTCCTCCCCTTTTCCTCAAAATGGTTTGAGAATTAATGGCTGGGCAGTAATGCCCTTCCAGATTCCCATATAGGCAATAGTAGAAAAGTTCCCAGTTCAATAGTATAAATATATGTTGTTATCTAAGACAGAAATATTTGCCTTGTCCACCCAAGGATGCAGTGGGCATACGGTTGGTTGTCTTTTCATCTGTATTTACTATGGGCAGAATTTCCCTTCAGGAAACAGAGAAGGGAGAACTACTCCAGCAGTGGAGACTTCTGCTCTGTTCTAAGGAAAGATATTCAGAGACAAAAATCAGTTGCAATGATATTTTATTCACAAGCTTTAAGAAACGTATCTACACAGAGATCAAAGGAAGGCAGAGAAACTGGGAGACAGTAGTTGCTTATATCCTCCCAACAACTGAAATTGTGCTTCAATTTGCAGGGAAATAGATCCCCTTTCCCAGACCCAGAAATGTGAGCCATGCAACATTCTGGGCTGCAGAGGAGACTGAAACATGCCTGGCACGTCTCTGAGCTCCAGCTTTGGAGTTTCAAGGGGTCTCTGGTATGTTAGGGAGTGGGCAGTGCCCCTGGCCACAGGGCTCTGTCAGGCTACATGAACAGTCAGCATCCACCACAGGATCTGGGGCCACCAGGCTTCTTTCTCATCAACCCAGAGGCAGAGCACCCACAGAGAAGCATAACCTCTCCACGTCCTGTGTGGAATGGCAGTGCTTTCTATTTACATTTATTGGTATTTTAAAAATTACAAAATGTACGTTTATTATACAAGAGTTGGAAAACTCTAAGCCACATAAAAAGGAAAACATCATCACAACCCCACTACCTGAGTAACCACTGTTGAAATCCTTGTTCTGTTTCTTTCAGTCCCATGTGCAAATATGTGTACATGTATCTACATGCAAGTCAGATATCAGCAAGGATTTCCCAGCCTTTTGCACTCTCAGAGAAGCTCAGCCCTGTCGCAGGCTCTGCAGAAGTCCAAAGTCCTTCCCGGTGTTTCTGAAAATTCCAGGGGGTCTTCTGTCCTCAGGATTACCTCTGCCTCCAAGCATCTACTCCTACAGCCATCTTAATTGTTTTGTTCCGCATTTTATGGACTTAGATGGATACTAAGTCTTTCTCTGGATTTCCATCCCAGATGTCCACTCACACAAAGCATTTCTTGGTGAAGTGGACTCTACTGAAAATTTCAGGTGGGGGCAGAGCTGGAGTTTAGCTTGTAGCCACGGTAGCACCTTCAAATGGAAAACCAGGCATCTTTGTGTCTGGCAGGCAGCTCCCATGTAGAATTTCTCTGACTGCTTCACTCTGAAAGGTCTCAGACTCATACCTCCTGACTCCTTGACCCCTTCTTCCCACCCTCACCTGTATAGTCCCCAAATTCTTCTGTTGCTTTGTACCACTCAGTAGGCCAGCCCTCAAGCTCTCCTTTCTAATGTGAGTAGTTTACAAAGGGATTTTCTTAAACAAGAATGTTTCTTCTTATAGCAACTGTTACAATAATAAATATCTTGGGATCATACTCTATATACAGCCTTTATTCTACCTTTTTAAATTGAGCATTTCATTTTTAGCACTTGCCATAAAATCAAATATGTAATGACCCAGTATTTCATTAAATAGATGCAGTTATTCATTTCACTATTTGCTATCGAGCATTTTTTGCTTTTGGGAAAATGTATGACGCTGAAATGATTAGCTCAAAGGGTGTGAATATTTTTAAGGCCCAATACTAATTGCCAAATTGTCCTCCAGAAAGGTTATGTCAATTTGCACACTCCTGAGTTGTAAATGAGAGTATCAAGTGACTTTATTCTTTAAATGATCTGCTAATTTGGCATCAGCTGTGGGAGACACTCTTTCAGGGCTGTAACCTGTCTGGTTAGGCCCAGCCTCAGAGAGCTGGAGGCACTGACGGAGGCCCTGGCCTGGGTGGACTCCAGGGCCCCGGGGCAGTCTGCAAACCTCTCAGGACCTGGTCTGGCTGCCCCACTGGCTCACATAGTCCAAGCGGGTCTTCACGCCCTGCCTCCTACTCTTGGAGATGTCACATTCCTGGTGGTACCTCATTCTACCTTCAATATGCTGCCCTCAGCCACTCCTCCCAGCTTTTCCTCAACAGACCAGGGTGGCTTTGGGCACACCAGCTTTCTCCTCAGGGAAGTAGGGAACTGGGTCTCTGAACACACCAAATTTATTTCTCTCTCCCTCATTGGAGTGTGGATGGGATCCAGGGCACCCGCTGCTCCATCATCCTATTCCTACAGCCGAGCACTTCGCGGGGTCTGTTTCCCCCCTTCCTAAAGGCTACATGAGTGCACACGGGCAAAGCTCAGAACATTGCTTTCCTTTCCTGGACATAAGAGCGTCCCAGGGAACCGAGACTTCTCCCACCCTTTGCTCTGTTAGGACGCTGGTGAGTTCTGCTTTCCCCACTTGGTGAGCAAAGCGCATGTGTGCCTAGGCAGCCGAGACTCTGGCTGTCCAGACTATTTTTAAATAGACTAAAAATACTGACTTACCTCAGAGGATTGTGCCGAAGGAGCTTGTTTAGGGTATCAAATGGACCTTTAACAAATACAGAATGCTTTGCATCACCTGCTCTTGCACCACGCAGGTTCCTGTCCTGGGAACAAAGCAGGAAGGTAGCTATGAACTCAGGCTGTACAAAGGAACTGGGGTGAAGGGCAGGTTTGGAAATGAGGGGCTTTCCTGCATTTGATGGTCCTGCATTTGATGTGACCTCTCTAGACTCAGCATAATTCCAGGACAGATGCTGGATCCCAAGCCCAGAACACAAAACATGCTCCGTAAGTGTTGCATATTAATGGCAACTCAGCAGAATGGGTGTTTCTTGGCTGGGCCTGTGCAGGTGATTGAAGCCAGCTGCCCAAGATGTTATGATTTCTGTTTGGTTATATTCTGTTTGGGTAGGAGAAGCCCCAGCACATACACACACGTGCCCACCCTTTCCTCTCCCTCCCACCTCCAATCCTTCCAGTGTCCCTGGGCTCCTTCCTTCTTTGGGCCATCTGCTTCCCCAGCAAAAGCCCTGGGGGCGCTTTCACTGCTGCCTAGTGGAAAATCAAGGGCTTGCCTGTTCCAGGTCAGGCACTTTGCATTTAACCTTGAGGCCGAGGCTCAGCTGCCCTAACAACCCGCAGCTCATTTCTACAGCAACACCTCCTGCAAAGGTAGCCCAGCACGTCCTTGGGCCACCGGCTTCCTGGGACGATAAAAATAGCTGAGGCCGGCAGCTGCTGAATGATGAGTTCTGGAAGGAGATGATTGATTCTCACAGCTGAGCCTAGGGGTCAGCAAGCGCCCTGCAGGCAGAGAGGCTGGGGTGAAGGCTGGGCCTGCCCTGGGTCCTGCTATAGATAGAGCTGTTGACAGAGTGATCCTGGGCTCTCCCCATCTGGGGGGAGCACAAAACAAGCTGATTTAAAAAAACTGCAAAGGGCTCTTGTGAAATGAGGTGGACTGGGCACCCTTTTCTTTCAGGCCAGACTTGATCTTTTTTGATATGTGCAGTCATTTCCCCTCCTTCATCTGGGACAAAATTCAAAGTGGGGTGAGAATGTTCATTTCCAGAGAAGACAATGGGATGGTAAATCAAGAGGAGCCCTCACTTACCCCAAAGTGGTGAGGAGCTGTTGCGGGTTATGAAACACCATGGGGACACTGATGTCAGGCAGCTTCTGGTAGCCTGGAATTTCTGTCTGCCCGCACCTTGGGCTGGAGCAGTGATCCTGTTCGCCTTGCCAGGACTGGGATTGGGTGATCTGCCGGGGCTGGAGTCTGATCAATCACGCTGGTCTAAGCTGCACAGTAACAGGAGCTCTGCAGCCAGTTCCCATATCATGAGGCTGGCGGGCTGCACACGAGTAAACAGCTGGACTTGCGAAGTTACACAGCTGGACCAGATCTGGACAATTCAGAGACAGAGCCATATGTGTTTACTTTATAGTGCATGTTTTTTAGGCACTCTATCCCCCAGTGTTCTATAAAGTAATAATAAAGTTTCAGAGAGAGAGAATGTTGCAGAAGGAGGGAGAAATTAAGAGGCAAACGAGAAAGGATATGTTTTCAGTTGAGATTATTTTTTTAAATGATACGTTTATGAGATGGCCAGAGAAGATAATCCAGATGGCTACTGCTCCCAAGGAGAAGGGGCTGCCCTGTAATCGGAGCAGAAGGAAAGGGACAGGGGACCTACCGGTTTTCACGAAGGACACAAAAGGGAGATTCTGCAGAGGAATCTGTGTTAGAACCACAGACTTGAAAACAAAGTGGACTCTCTCTTTGCCTTTTATGCCGTCTGTAGGACATTCAGTGTGTCTTAGTCCTTCCTGGAGTCATATGAAGCGTATGCACTTGGCTTCTCTTCATCTCTGTTCTTTGCTCATTATCTGCTCTGCTGAATTCCAGCTTGGCAGCTCCAAACCCTTCCCCAGTAGCCCATCTCCCCGCCACTGACTTAACTCCTGAGTCGCCTTTATACCCACCAAGGTTTGGGGGACTTTGTATATGCAATTGAATTCATGTTCTCTGGTTGTCTCTGATTGTAGAGCTTATGCAACAGTTATCTGAATTTCTAGTTATGTAAAATTTAGTCAATTCAAAAGAGGGTACCCACGATGATGAGATCTGGAAACTGAGAGCAACCTGGGTGGAGTAAGGTGGGAACCAGTCTGGAAGAGACTTCAGAAAACAGCCCTACAGGTTACCTGTCTGTCCCTAATGTTTGTGGAAGATAAATGGAGACTCTTTCTCTTCCAAAGCCCTCCCCTGCCCCTTACCCTGAGGGCATTACACAGGTGTATGTGTGTGATGTGACCAACCCACATCCAAGCTCCCTCTCGGCACCCCACCAAACAGCCGCTACCTGGCCACTGCCTGGGATCAGGAGTACGCACAGCAGCCAACCCTGGGAAGACAGAGCTGGGAAGAGGCCGCAGGCTCGGGCCATTTTGGCAGGGAATTCCCAGGCTCCAGTTACCTGAGTTCAGGTCCAGAAGGAGGCTTCGCCGGATCCCGGTGAGCACATCCGCTTGGCTCCACAGATCTCTCATGGCCTCATGGCAAGGAGTGTGACCCAGGATGGGCTAGAGTGGGGCCCCCAAGAGTGGGACCCCAGTTGCCCAGGTCTAAATCTGGTACTGAGTACGTTAAACTGTCCAAAGTGGGATGAATTTCCTGCCAAATTGACCCCTCCTGTATTCTGCATTAGTGAAAGAGACCATCATCTACCCCGGGGAGCCCTGAGAGTGGAATTCCTTCTCCATTTCCACAGAAGCATTCAGTTCTAGTGATTCCAACTCTTCCATTCCTCCAGAATCTTCTCTCTTTCAGCCCTTGGCTCCTATCCAGTGGCGGCTCTCACCTGTGCCTGGGCTGATCTCCTCTCCTCCCGTCTCCGCACTGCCACCCCAGCAATCTTTCCCCAGGGTAAATTTGACCTCTGCACCCTGTGTCCTACTTAAGGCTCCCAAGGGGCTCCCTGTGCCAAAAGGATCAAGTCCAAGCTCTTCAGCCCAGCACACAAGTCTCCCTATAACCCAGCGCTGTGCCCCCCACCCTTCCCCTGCACCCTCCCCCAGCCTCTGACTCTTGAACCCTGCCAGACACATGGACTGTTAGTGCAATATGCCTTTCGACCTCTTTGCCTCCTTGACCACACTACTCCCTCTACCTGAAGGGCCCTTTCTTGCCTGCCTAGTCAACAGGTACTCACTTTCTCCCAAATGGAAGCCTTCCCATTGCCCCCTGCTCTCCTTTTCCCCCCAGGGAAAATTGATCACCTCATCGGTAAACTGAGCTGATGCCCGCATCATAGCAAGCAAAATATTCTCTAGCATTTGCTTGTTTACAGGTCAGTGTTTTCCCTAATCAGACCACAGGCTCTCTGAAGGCAGGGCTCCATTGTTCTTCTTGGCATCCCTGGGCCTGACGTGGAAACGTGTGTTGGACCAAAATAGAAAAGTAAAAGTGTCACCTGTGATCAATGCTTGTTGACACAGATCAAATCATGTGTTGATGAGCATATATTACTTGATTTATTTTTACCAGATATTGTATATGTAATAATTCCTAAACAATGGGCAGGAAGTCATCATGAGTTTCCAGCGTGCATTCAAGACGTGGATGAGTCCATAAAAGGAGTGCAGTGTTTCTGAGACCCCTTGACTTCACCAGCAGCTGGAAAGGGGCTGAGAGCCTGCAGCAGTTCGAGGCCTGTGGACTTTGTAGCCCAGGTGCCAAGGTTATCTCAGGACAAAGGCCTGGTCCGTTACTCTGTCCACTTGGCTCTGCATCCCCTTCCTCCAACAGGGGCTTCTTGGAAGGAGAGGGAAAGGAGATGGGGTACAAAGATATGAAATCAACTCAGGCATTCAGGGACCAACTGCCCACTCATGAGTCACTGAATGAGCTGCTGCTGAAGAAACAGTCATGAACAAAACACAGCCCTGCTCTTGAAGGGCCCACCCTCAGCTTGGAAGGTGGGGAAGTAATTCAATGGGAACGATGCAGCAGAACGCCTTCCTAAACAGGGAGGACCCTGAATATGGACTGCCACCCCACTGACGCCTGGCCCTGTGTGGTCTGAGCCTGCCTACTCTCCAGACACGTGAGCCTCTGTCCCTCTTGCTCGCTGATCTTCTCTCTGCCCACATTGTCCCCTCTGTACCATGCACGACCCCTCCCTGCCACACCCCCAGCTCTTTTCATTTTCCAGTCATTTCCTCAAAGAGGCCTTCTTCCATCGCCCCATCTGTGGTAACTCCTCCACTTTAATCCTAAGAATTCCTCTCAGCTTTTTGTTTATTTCCTCTAAAGCCCTTATCAAGTGTGGCCATCTTATTTATATTTTATTATCTTTCTGATCCACAACAAGGTAAGCCTCATGAGAGCAGAGACTGCGTTCATCTTGTTTTCTCCTGTACTGACTGTGTCTGGCACCAAGTAGGGACTTAATCATCGCTTAAGCAAATGAAGGAAAGAAGGGCTCTTGCTGGTTCTCCACTCTGTGACGCTGTGAGGTTGGGGAGGGGAGATGTCACAGAAGGCTTCCCAGAAGACAGGACATTTGAGTAGGGCCTTGTATCACTATTAGCTGTTTGCCAGGTGGAAGGGCCATTGCAGGTATATGAGCAGAGATGTGATTCTGACGGTGGTAAAGGATGGGACACGCATAGCCCACCTGGGTTGGTAGTGAGGGGAACAACTATTGGCAGTTCTGCCCTTGATGGATGGGACAATGAGGTAAATTAATCAAAAGTCTACTTCTGACACATCTACCTTTTGGGCAAGTCCACCCGAGCTAAACACATTCAGCACAAGCTGAACAATTAGAACTCAGAAAGCTACCTGAGGGATCTAACAAGGACAGCAAGGACACAGCTGACCTCAGATGATTCTGCAACCTGGGAAAAATACTCCGGCAAGCCCAAGCCATCTGACCATGAGACTCAGCTCCTGACCATCACCGACTGCTCACAACGAGCTAGCCAAGGACATTCTAGCTCTGCCAGGCCACTGCACCCAGTTCCCCAGAACAGCTCTGCACTCTGCTCTTTTCCCCATCACACCCAAGGGAAAGCACACGGAATGGGCCTGTGTCCATGGGCTGCCCCAGTGCCTGCAAAATAACCACCACCTTTGCCCCGGGCCAGGGGCTGGAGCTCTCACTGGCAGAGCCCTGGGGATTCATGACACCCAGGCTCCCCGTTAGGGCAGTGCCAGGTAGAATCTCCCACTTTACCAGCAAGGTCTCTCCCTTCCAGTGATTTATGGATCCAGAGTGAGCCTTCTCCTCTTTCTGCCCCCTCCTCCCAGGACAAATGGGTTTCACGCCGCTGCAGGCACTCTGGGTGTGATAACAAAGGCAGAGAGGCTCCATTTGTCCATCTCCCCCCTGCACCTGCTGTCAGGGGACGGTGGCTGTGGGTCAGTGGCCACATCCATTTTGCCAGCACTTTGATCCCTTTGTGCGGTGCTGGGGCTGTAGCCCAGCCAGCATGCTCTTGCTGTGGTTTTTTGGGTTGCCAGGATCTACTGTCCATCTATAGGATGTCTGATTCAGAACTAAGAGGTCGGGTTTTTCTCTCCCTCCTTCTTAAGGTCCCATAAATCTTAGCTTGATTTCTTGGCATGGAAACTGAGAGAGGTTGGGGTTTCCTTCCATAAGCATAGAGCAGTCATGAAGCTGCCTTCTCCATGCTGCCAAGCCAGTAGAGCTGCCCAAGGAATGGGCCTTGAGCTTTTTCAAAATCATCCTTCTGCTCCACAAGGTCAAAAAGGGAACAAGAAAATGGCATCACCTCTTTGCTGTTCTCAGGGGCCCCCACATTGCTCTTGTGCTGCATTGAGCCACCGGTGTCCTTAGCGTCTGGGACTTGGCAGAGGCACAGCCGAGACAGAGTGGGAGGGAGGTTGGGAAGTACCTCCCAGAACTGCCAGCTTTGGAAGCCAGAGTTTCTTGGCAGAGAGCCTTCACTCACTCAAACCCACAGAGGGCACTTGGGTATTTACCAGGTCGAGGCCGGCATCTACAGAAAATCACAAGCAAAAAGCAAGACACCTTATGAGATCAGGCCCCTCCACCTCTGCCGAGTGCTGGCAAGCAGGAGGAAGGTAGACAGTCCAGCACCAAGACCACCACTCACACCCCATAGCAGCCCCTCACATTCTGCTCAGGAGAACTGACATAAGCCGGGCTGATCAGGTTTCAGCTCCAAGTAGTGGCCAGCAGCGGGACATATGAGGTCTCAGGGAGGCCGGGTGGCTGCTTGCGGCTGCCTCCCTCTGGTCTCTGGCGGACTCCGGGGCTTCCGCTGGCCTGCCTGTACCTCTCCTTCAACAGGGGTTATTGGGAATTTAGAATATTAAGGAGCACGAGGTAAATTAGTCAAAAGTCCAAACAACAGTTAAATCTAGGCTGTTCAGATAAGGCAGTTAATTTCCCAGAATACAGGCTGGGACAAAGCAGAAAAACCACTCCTCTGACTGCCAGGATAATTCTAAGGTGGCCTCTAGTGAAGTGGCTTTCTCTGCTCAGAACACACCTCTTGGTCCCACACACACTTACCTGGATGGGACGGGGCCTCAGCAGCAGGATTGCCCAAGGATGTGGCCCCTTTGGGGCGTCATTATTCTGCCTACTATGTGTGGGTTTTCTCATTTAGTCCTCATGGTAGCCATGTGAAGTGTATAGTCTTATTATACTCATTTTGCAGATGGAGAGGTGAGGCTTCCAGAATTTGCATGACTTGCCCAAGATTACTGTCTCCATCTGCTTGAGCTGCTAGACTATGGCAGAATACCATAGACTGTGGTTTAAACAAACATCTATTCCTGATAGTTCTGGAGGCTGGGAAGTCCAAGATCAAGGAGCTGTTAGATTTGGTGTCTAGTTAGAGCCCACTTCTGGTTTGCAGATGGCTGCTTTCTTACTCTATCCTCACGTGGCAGAGAGGAAGGGGGAGAGAGAGTCGGGAGAGATCTCATGTCTCTTTCTCTTTTTATAAGGGCATTAATTTAATCATGAGGGCCCTATCCTCATGACCTCATCTAATCCTAATTACCTGCCAAAGGCCCGGCCTGTAAATACCATTGCAAGGGGATTAGGACTTCGACATATGAATTTGCAGGTGCTGGGCGGTGGACACAAATATTCAGTCTAGTAGTTTTGTAGCTAGTAAGTGTTAGAGCTGGGGTTGGACTGAACTGATTAGTATATTCAAATCCTCCATGGTATTTTCCATAAGCAATGTACTATATGACTGTTTTATAAGTTTTTTTTAACTCCATAATATATTTTGACCATATTTCTATGTGAATAAATATGTATCAACAACATCATTTTAATGACTGCACCATTGATGGAGTGAGGATACAAAGGGTAGAGTTTAAATTCTGCTGCTTAATATTCAATGTGATCTTATTGCTTTATTCCTTTGGAAAACAAGGACAATAGTAATTTGAATTCTACACAGGACTCCAAGGTATAGAATTCACATAATAATTTTGGAGCCAAATAATGCATGTGAATGTGATTTATACATCATAACATTCTATATAAATGTGAGTCATAATGATCATTGTTAGTATTAATCATATACCAGGATAGTGAGACTTCCCACAGATTGGGGTAACTGCAGAGAGAACAGCACAGGACTGTTGGGTTACCTGATATATTTACTTTATAAAAATTCACTTGTGATTTGTGTCCCTTTTTGAATATACTTCAGTGAAAAATTTACTTTTAAAAACTGTTCCTCCTTTTCTATGGAATTAAGTGCCAATTTCTGACTCTGGCATTCAGGACCGTCTACACTATGAGCTGACCTCCCTTCTCAGTCTAACCACCCTAGTCCAACCCTACCAGGAGACTCGCCTTTTTTTCTATGCATCCTCACTTTTTTCTATATCTTTGGTCTGATGCTGTTATGTCCTCCCTGTTAAGACCTTCTCAGATATCATCTTTTCTGTGTGTTCTTCCTCGATCCCTGTTTAGTCCCCTCTCCTGGGTTCCTTTCTCCCTTGGGTTCACACTCTGCATCGTACTCATCAACAACATTCAGCCAACAGATACTCCTTGAATGGAAATTTCCAGAATCCCTGGGCAAGGCTGCAGTTCTGGAAGCTGACCTTTGTGTCCCTCTCTCATGGAGGACACTGACTTCATAGAGCCCTTCCTTGGGATGGCTAATGGCGAATGGTTGAACACATTTCTGACTTTGCTTGAGAAAAGCCCCACAACTTGACATGGAATCACTGTTGTTTTTCCCTTCCTGGAGTTTCTCTGTATTTTCTTTCCAGCTAAAGTATAAGCTCCAGGAGGACAGAGGCCATGCAATTTATGCATCTGTATCCACTCTTTACTGACTTGAACTATAGGCAAGTCCAGTGGTGGGCACAGAGAGAGGCCCTGTGGTAATGGCATAATGGCTACTGGTTTCGTATGGGGTGGTGCCTCTTACTAAGACAGGTAACACTCCCTGCTCTCCACACCATCTTGGGCTCCTCAGCAGTAAGGGGAAAGACACCTGGCCATGTTAGCTACCCTTTAGCAGAAGAAAATGGAACTGCAGGCTGATTACCAGCCTGCAAGGCTCTGATCTGGCTGGTGGTTTGTACTTAACCAGTTGGGACCCCTTCTGCTAGGGAACTGCTAGACAAAGTCTTTCCCATTCCATTGGCTTTTCAACTGAATGGAACATGTTAGACCAGGGTTAGTCAACTCTTTTCTGCAAAGGGCCAGGTAGTAAATATTTAGGCTTTGTGCACCATATGATCTCTGTCGTAACTATTCAGCTCTGCCATTGTAGTGTGAGGGCAGCCGCAGGTCAACAAAAGTGTGGCTGTGTCCCAGTAAGACTTCATATGGATACTGAAACTCCAATTTCATATTTTAACATCACAAAACAGTATTTTCTTTAAAAAAAAACATTTAAAAACATAGGAACCTTTCTTCCCTGTGGGCTGTAGTTTGTCAACCTCCAAGGTAGACCATCAAGGGGAAGATTTTCTTTCACATCATGGAAATACTTTTCAGAGAGCTTGCATCAGAATCACTGAGGGGTGGAGGAGAATGCCTGTTTAAAGTGCAGCTTTCTGGCCCCTTCACTGAACTAGCAGTGGGGGAAGCTCCTAGGAAGCTGCACTTCTCACAGGTTCTTCTAGGTGATTGTGAAACATGCTACATGTGAGAACCATTTTAGATAAAAAGAAACCAAGGACTTTCTTAGAGAAGCTTTTCAATTTCAGAAGAAAAGTGAGGCCAACCAGCAAGCCTCCCTGAGGGGATTCTTTTAGGATATTTTAAAAGGCACTTTGGCTTCTCCCCATACTTTCATAGGGATTTCAAACTTGCTCAGAGTCTAAGTGCTGTGTTTCCTCGAGAGAATGAGTGGGCAGCTGAGCATTTCTCTGATAAGTGTTGTCAGTTGCTCATTCTGGGTCCACTTCCCCACTTTTCGTTCTAGCTAAAAGAACCTGAGCTTTGTTCTGGTACCCAGTCTTAAGGGAGATGATGGTGTTGTGGTGATGTTCTGGTAAAATGTATGTCAACTGGCTCTTTAGGAAAATAAAAGCCCTCAATGTACTGTTTGACAATTCCTGTGGTGTAAATATGCCCATCATGGCCACTTTTGAGCTGCCAACATGAGGTCACTAAGTAGAGGGTTGGGAGGAGATGCGCACTCTCGGCCCTTGCAAGCTGGTATGGGCAGGCCCCGGTCGCACCCGGCCCTGTCACTACTCAGGGACAGATAGTCTATGGCAGGAATTGGCTTGTGAGCAATGTTCTGGGATGGGACTGGGCAGTTTAAGAAAAGTTTTCCTTATCAGTGAAGGAATGTATGGGTTCACTTCTTCCATTGGACACGATAGGATTGCAGTAATTCATATTCTGCTGCGATAAGGTGCTGGCAGCCACTTTGTGGTCAGGAAGGCACCTGGTTTGTGGACAGCTGAACGTATCATGGATTGTAGGACAGAGACAGGGAAAGGACTTGGATCCTTGGTGATATGATCAAGTTGCTGAATTAACCAGGTTTGACAGCATTGTCTATCAGGACTTCTAGTTTTGTGCACTCAGCCTCCAGGCTGTTTAAGCTGGTTGAGTTGGGGTCCTCTGCTACTTGCAGTAGAAAGCTTCCCAACTGGAGTATCTTCTCTGTAGTGATCACTCAGGAATTAAGAGAAGACACATGAGTTTTATTACCCAAGCTTTAGCACTTCACTGTGGACGGATACCAGGCATAACTTCAGGGACTCAGAGGCAATGGAGCTACAAGTCAGCTTCTCGCTGCTCATTGTCTTTTTCCTGCATTACCCTCCAAAGCCCACTTACTATGTGAAATGTCACCAACTTTCTGTCTCGCCTATCTTGCTCCTTCGCCACTAGCACGAGTGATGGAGGGCATTATCAAGGCTTCAGCAACGGTGTGTGTGGCTGAGGTTTAAATGAATTTCATCGGCATGATTAAATACTTATTACATGAGTCAAACATACGGGCTTCATTAAGCTAGTGAACTCCTGGGAACCTCCTCTTCTGTTTATACAACCCATCTGGAATCTCAGATTGCTTTAAAGAAATGGGATAAATGGAGTTCGATATGACAGCCAGGTCATCTTTCAGCATTCTACTCTGAGAGGAAACTCATCTTCCATTGCTGACTCTGGCTTCAATACAATTGGGTGCAGAGGTTTTTTCCATCTGCTTCTGGCCTCTGTTAAAGCCTGACATGATGCTGAAATTGAGACCTTAAGTGTAACTTGCCAGGACATGACAGACATACTTTTCTCATTGAAGCATGGAACATTGTCTAAAGTCATTTGCAAGCACAAACCTTGGGCCTTTTACAAGGAGGGCACACCTTGAAAGCAAAATAAAGGACAAGGTTTAATTAACTTACTGGAGCTCTGTTAGTCGTTATTAGAGGCTCTTTATCAAATTAAAGGCCTGCTGGGAAGGCAGCCGAGTGCCGAGAAGCAGTGACATGCGTTAAGTGCCAAAGTGGGTTTTAATTGGCTGTTTAAATGAGGAAAAGCTCCCTGCAGTGTGACAGACACATAGAGCCGGTATGTACAGACACACACACATGCATGCACATGCACACACACGCACAGAGCCCCAGGCAGTCTGGGAAATCACAGGAATCACGTTTTTGGAAAGTTGACATCCTCTAAGTGGTACCACAAACCTACCAGGAAGGGAATCCTAAAGCATGCAGCGTCCCATGCTCAATAAATGCCAGTCATTATTTCTGATAATACATAACAGAATGGAGCAGTAAGCCATTTGAATGCTGCCCCATTATCATTTTACGTAGTCCAGATCATTGCCAAGGTCCTCTTAGGCTAGGATCAAATTCAGGGTTTTGCTTTGTCTCTCATGTCTATCAAGCCATTGCTGTATAAAACAGGGCCATATTAGCTGCCCTGCAGGGATGTTATGAGATTTACACATAGCAGTATCTGGCAAGTACCAATAAGTGATAGTTATTTTGACCAAGGTGTTTTCTGCTCTACTCTTTAAAAAGATGATTGGGGATTATTTATTCCTAATAACACTAGTTAGGATGAGAGGCCCTGCAGCATGGCAGCCAAGAGCATGACCTTTGGTGTCAGATTTATATGGGTCTGTGTGCTGGCTCCACCATGTCAGGGGACCTCCCGGAAGGAGCTCTCAAATGAAGTCCTTATAAGATCAGGATCTCCTTTGTTTCTTTACAGGGTGACATGCAGTAGCCACTATTACTTTTGGCTTTCTGTTCGCATCACAGTTTGGCATAAAGTTGTGGGGAAGGCAGAGGGAGGGAGAAGGGAGGGACCACGAGACTAGAAAGGGCTGGAGAGTTGGAAAAGTGACCATCTTTTGAGGGGCTTAGAGGTGGTAAAGAACCTCAGCCTACAGCTGCTGACAAGCAACATAAGATATAGGACTGTGGGGCTTTGGAGCCATTTTGAATTGGGGGATGTTTTCATAAAGGCTGCAAAAACAAACGATCCCAGTTGAAAGCATGGGGCTACATGCATTTGAACACCCGCCATCTGTTCCAATAACAGCGCAGTTCCAAGCCATCCCTGATGCATCAGCAAGGCAGAGAACAGACTCCTTCATTTCCCAGCATCCTTGCTGGGGCTTGGAGGGACAGCTCTCACTCAGTTTTCCAGCCCAGCAAGACTTTGAACATGAAACAGAAGTGTCCCAGGGCTTTTACAAATGAGCCACAGCAGGCTGGATGTCAGGGTACAGATTCATGGGCTGCCGGGGGGTTAATAGCTCTTGCAATTACAAATCAGAAAAGAGCCTGCATTCTTCTTCATCTCACCCATTTCACACATCCCCGGCAGCTGGGCTTCCCAATGCCTCATTTAGGCCAGTGCCCGTGAAGGAACGGATCAGCAGGCGTGGGCCATCAGGCAGCCATTTTAAGCCCTTGGCCTGGGTCCCCACTCCCTGCGCTCGGACGGGACAGACAGGCCTTTGTGTGCCTGGAGCCGGCTAAGCCAGGATGTGACTGCAAGCTGGAATCTGACCTTTCATGGGCTCCAGCACCTGTCAGAGAAAACGAACAAGCCTGGGGTGTTTTTTCCGCTCCGGACTTAAATGCCAGTTTTGTGACTCCCTCGCGGTGGAACTGTGCCGAGGCAGTTGTAGCCAGCATTGGCTCTCTGAGGAGCAAACCTGAGACATGAATGATGGACAGCCCTGCGTTTCTGAGGCCTGGCCAACTCTCAGCTCAGAATGAATTCAGCCGAGCAGAGGACTTCAGTGCTCTGAGTCAGGAACTCAGAGCAGAATAAAATAGCCATATCACTCTGGCTCCACGTAGTGTGTGTGTGTGTGTACGTGTGTGCACTCAGCACTGGGACAGAAACCCAATCATGATGACGCTGACACAGGCGGCTGTTGGGTGCTCCCCCTCTGGGCCTGCTCTAGCTCTCTGAGGAGGAATGTATTGGGCAAACTTGGGCGGGGCTCTGCCACCTATGGTCTGCAGGACCTTGGATGTTTAACTTCCTCAGCTTTTAAAAGGGGGAGGAAAATGACCCATCCTGAAAGTTGCTGTGGATTAAATGAGATAATATACACAAACCACTAAACACCTTGCCTAAGCAGCATGGAGGCACTTAGTCAATAGCAACCTTTCCCTCCCCAGGGCATGCTGGGGCTGGAGGAGTGGGGGTGCTGGTCACCACTGACATCCAGGTGTCCTGTGGACACATCCTACCTGATCATGGACGAGGGGCTGGCCCAGTCCATCAGTGACCCCACGTGGGAGGATAACTCTCCTCCTAAATGTGGATCGTATTCAGGGCTCCTTAGTAGCCTGGTCTTCAACTGGAGGTGACTGTGGTGCTAGAAGGGCCTGGGGGCTGTGGCATGGCCCTGCGGTTGGTGCACTTGCCTGCACTCTGAACAGGCTCAGTGCCCATGGAGGGAGGTAGGCTAATGCATGCCGGTCCTCCAGCCGAGGAGCTTGTCCTGTGAGGTGAATATGGCCGCTGTGCTGCATCCTTGGAGAGATGTCAGGCTGTCAGGCCACTTCGTGTCACAGGCTAGTGGCCCAGTGCTAAGGGTTAGCAGCATGGGTGGAAGGAAACGTCTGCAGTTACACAGATGCCGGAACCAGGGCTTGATCTGAGCAGGAGATGTCAGAGAAAAAAATGTGACATCTAAGCATCATTCTCAAGTCTGTGAATACTTCAAAAATACACACACGTCTGTTGTATAAAATCTGTTTTTGAATTAGGTGGATCATAAATGAACAAAATTGTGTTTTAGAAATGAAGTTTCTGTTTTTTGTTTGACTTTACCACATCTCATGATAATAGCTGGGTAATGTTTTACCATATTTGGAGAGCATGTTAGGGGTGGTATGATGGAAAATGTAGGCTCTGCCCTGGAGGAATCTCAAAGAGCTAAGCCATTGTTCTTGGAGGGTCTGAAACTGAAATTTGCCTGCAGGTAGAAGTGACTGGGAGCTGGGGAGGCTCGCCCCAGAAATAGGATGTGCTGGGTCCAGAACGCAAATAGCTGTATATGAGCCCAAAGTTGGAATGTGGTTGATTTGCCACAAGCTGCTTCTTACATGGGCAACTCTACGTTGTTGGCTCCAATGTGAGTAAAAAAGAGATTTATTTAACCATTTTCCGGAGGAACACAGGGTAGGCCAGTTGGTGTAAACAAAAATGGGTTATTAAGTCCATTACCTTTATATAATTTAAAATATAGTTACTTATCTAGATTGTACATTTGTAACCTGTTTGTTCCTAATGTTTGAAACACATAGTTTGCAGTGTGTCAATCACCTCTGTTTGTATCACATACAATCCTCACAAGGAGAGGATTCCCTAGAAGGGAGCTTCTGTTCCCTGCTTCACAGATGAGGACAGAGGCTAAGGGAGGTTGGGTGATTTGCCCAGCAGTACCCAGCTAGCAAATGGCAAACACAGACTCAGGTCTGTTTATTCCAGGGCCCAATTCTTTACCAAAATACTATGTTACCTTTTCCTGTGGTTTCTTAAAGTGTCATTCCTTAACTACACAGATATTTGGATGGTCATAATTTGATTTGTTGACTTAAAGGGTTACCCTAATCAGTCAAATTGCATGCTGACAATATATTCTTCTATACCTTTCCAAAATGTCTGGGTTTAAAAAAATTCAACTGAAATTTTAAAAATGCTCTAAATTAGATTTTCACTGGTAAGCATGTTATCTGATCATGTTATTATTTGATGTTTGATAAATACTCACCGCTACTGTTTGGTACTCGGTTGAATAGTTAAAAGGTGGCTTGTTTTCGTCTTAATCTGAAATACATTAAGAAGGGTCAGCCAAACCCAGGCAGGCTTTGCTAAAGGTTTTTTGCATTGGTCACAGTTTTGACTTATAGATCATCAATTAGTTGCAGATGTCGACAGTAATATGGAGTGTAGGAAGGGTCAGGAGAACACTTCGTTCCCATTTGAGAGGAATTTAGAGCTTAAAAAAATATTCCGTTAATTCTGAGCTGCCAACATATACACATTCATACGTGTGCATAACTCCCTGGAAAAACAATCATAGTTTTGGAAGCAGTAGACCATAATTCTAAAGACTATATAATTCAATTCATAAATACTTGGGTTTTAAAAACATAATCAACAAGAAGAATAACAAGAATCATTTTCATATTTCTCTCATTTAATAGCTCAATGAAAACTTAACTTTTAATTATAATAATTACTAATATAAAAATAATGATAAGCACAGCTCTGCTCACAGCCAAGTGCTGAGTGCTGTTTGTCTGTTATTCCATCCACCCTCATGCTTACTCCCTGAGTTAGGTTCCACCACTAGCCCCACTTGTTGCTGAGGAAAATGAAAGGTCATAGAGGTCACCCGAACTAGCTATGGCTTAGGTGCCGTTGCCTCCCTCGTGGGGTGAGGCATCTCCACAGTCTCTCCTCAGCACCTGTGTTTGGGAAATATGGTACCAACTCTCTAGAAGTCAATGGATTGAGAAACAGTTGAGATGCAGACCCTAGGGTTTATGGGAGGAAGGATGTGGAGAAGTCCAAGTTCTCATGAAGAAGAGAAGGAATAGATTGCATCTGCAGCTCATCGATCACCGTGGGTTGGCCAACTATGACCCATAGTCTAAATTTGAGGCCGATTTTATACATCCCTGGAGCTGAGAATTGTTCAAATAAATTTTTGAAGGGTTAGGAGGAGGAGGAGTTAGAGAAAGAGAAGATATGTGACAGACCATATGTGGCCTGCAAAGACTAAAATATTTACTATCTGGCCCTTTACAGAAAAGATTTGCCAATCCCTGGTCTAGACCTGAATAGAAATATTATTCAGTCACATATATAATTTAACATTTTCTAGTAGCCACATTAATAAAGTAAGAATAAACACATAAAATTCTTCTTAATAATGTATTTTATTTAACCCAGAATATCTAAAATATTATCATTTCAACACATAATCAATATAAAAATTATCAATGAAACATTTAACATTCTATTTTCCACACATAGTCTCTGAAGTCTGATGAGCACTTGGCACAACACATCTGAGTTTGGACTAGCCATGTAAGGTAGGTGGCTAATTTAGTGGGCAATACACATCTAGATGTTGATGAGTGGACAGGATTTTGATGTGGGAGGCTAGTGGACATGCAGGCACTGACTTGAGCAGGGTTTCTCAACCTTAGCACCCATGACATTTAGGGCTGCAGAACTGCTGTTAGAGGTTATCCTGTGCATTTAGCAATATCCCTAGACCCTACCCGCTTGATACCAGGAAGACCCCTCCCCCTCCCTGAGTCATGAGTCCAAAAATGGTCTCCAGATATTGCCAAATTGCCATGGGTTCAGAACCACTGGTCTAACATGTGAAAAAGCTGTGTGTGGGGACACACCTGGAATTGCCCAGAAAACGCCCTCCAAGTCAATCATTTCGTTGGAAGAAAGATAATCGAAGTTGAATAGTGAGAGTTTTGGTAGAAAAGGCTGAGGGCAGAGCTCAGACTAAAGCATTTGAAATGGATTCCCTCAGCAATGATAGCCATCAAAGAGTTTTGAGCAGGGGAATGAATTAGCAAAGTTACAAATTAAAAACACTTTTTTTTTCCCATCCTCCAATAATTAGATTCTTTTCTTTCTTTTACTGGCCAAAGACAGATTTTTTTCCCCCATAAAGGAACACATCATTTAAAGAGCCAATGTTCCCACCCTGTGTCTGGTGGGTGGTTTTTATTAAATTCCAGTAGAGGGATGGGTTTCCAAAGCAATCATCCAGCCCCTTGGTGAGCAGGCTCCCTGCCACTCAGCTGACATTCCACCCTGCAGGAGTTGAGGAGAGGAAAGTCAACAATGAGCAGGCAGAGCGACTGTAGCTTATGCTGTTGGAATTTCCAGTGGGGCCATTTGGTGTTACAGATGGTGCCAAATGCAGCTGAGCACAGGGGTGGAGGCAGCCTGATAACGGACTCTGTGTCTTCCAGTTACTAAATTGTATTATTTGCTCAGCCCCTGACATCTAATGGCTATAGAGTCTAAGTCCCCTTTGACTAATAATAATAGAAATAATGTACTAAATATTAATAATAACTGGAATATGTGTAGGTCTTTATGGTTGATTGTGTTTTGTGTACACAGTCATGTTTAACCATCATGTGTCAGGATACAACATTAAAGGAGGCCATAGATGCGTATTTTGGGATTTGTTCTTGTTTTGAGGCTCTGGGGCTGTTTGTTCAGCTCTGTTGGATCTTCTCTATTTGCCCCTTGGATCAACTCTCCCCACCTCAACCCCCGCCCTGGGCCCCAGAACGCTGGCCTGTAGGGATTGCATGGCTCGCCCCTTCTGCTCTTATTTCCTGGGTTCAGCTCAAGGAGGCAGGGCGGGAGAGAGAGGCTGGGGTACTTACTCTCCTCCCTCTTTGCTGGGATGTGGGTTGGCACGGCTGCATCTCTGCAGTGAGGACCATGCTTCCTAGGAACACAGACCTCACCAGGTTTCAGGAACTGCTTTCACTCCTTGTCCCTTCAGGCCTGAGGATAAGAGGGTCCTGGTGCTGCTGTTATCACCCCTTGCAGGCTGACCACACCCCAGCAAGCTGTCCATTCATAAGCTCCCTTTAGCCTCTCCTGAGTGTCATCTGCTTCCTGCCCTCACCCTGACTGACATTCCAGTTCACTTTATCTTCTACTGAGCAGAGTCACATCTTTGACCATCTCAACATTCAGTCAGGGCAATTCAAGCAAGGACAGAGCAGTAGCTTGGCCTTTGAAGTTAACATGTTGACCACACTTTATAGCTGAAGAAACTAGGCATGGAGTTTCCGTGGCTTTTCCTGGGTTTACCAAGTAACATGGTGTGCAAGAACTTTAACTGTAAACCCCAAACACATATGCTCAATTCTCTTTCAGAGAGGAATGTGTGTAATGCTTAATTTGATATTTTTCTTTCTGGAATTTCTAACAGTAATAATGGAAAAGGAACTTGGGAGAAATTGTCAAGAAAATCCCACTGGTGTTTTCCTTTCCTTATGTGTGTATTGTCTGAAGGACTCCAAACCCCAGCTTGAGCTACAGTGTCTGAACCAGACCCATCAGCTGTCAGCAGGAGGGCCCTGTAACTGGACGTCAGCAGAGGGAGATGAGTGTGCTGTCATCTCCTTCCTGCTCTCAGCCTGGTCCTACTGCAGGGGGAATAAGCCTGCAAGTCACATCACCTGCACTTCCTCATGGAGTCTCACTAATTATAAAAAGAACAAGACCCACTCTGGGTTTTGTCTCAGCCAGTTTGACCAGAGGAAATGATTAATGACCACTAGTTGAAAAAAGGTGAGGTCTTTATTAAGCTGCTTCTCAGCTATTAGTGAACACACTATAGGCTCTTGAGTGTAAAGGTTATTGAGAACCAGTAATAGAGATATTAATGGTAGGTACAGTACCGAAAAACTACAGCAAAAGAGAAGACAGGATTTCTCAGGTCATGCTAGGTAGAGGGCACCGAGCTGCCTGTATTTTCAGCCTTTTCAGGCATATAGGGGTGGGGTGGATACACACACGGTATCAGGGCTCTAGGCTTGACTCACTGAGTGACTCGGGGCTAATTCCTTCAATATTTTAATTTCAGTTTCCCAAGGAAGGAGATGCAAGGAAGTTAAACATTACTAAGTTGACTATTTCTCAACCCTAACTCCATATTAACAGCACCTGGGCAGCTCTTTAAAAAGGGTATGTAAGCTCTCCACACCAATTGGATGAGAATTGCTGGAGATGAGGTCCAGGCTCTGATGAACGCTATTTTGTTAGCAGATACACTATTCTCTCAAACAAGGTGAGAGAGAGAGGGAGGCGAGAGACACACAGAAAGCTAGTTTTTGATGTAAAAATGTGTTTCTTACTATGGGTCATGATTAAAAATTTGAGAGCAACTGCACTACTGTACTTTATACCATATTTATAGTGGACACTTAATAAATAAACAACTAGTGATGGGGAAAGAAAAAGGGGCATAAGAAAAGAGGAAAAGAAAGGAGGGAGGGAGGTATGACAGAAGGGCATTAGGACAGTTTTCGGTTCTCAGTGTTTGCTGAAGTCATAAACACAGCCAGTCATGATTTACATTAATCTGTGAAAAGTTTAGAGGAAAAAGAGAAAGAAGAGAGAAAAAGATAGCAAGTAACAAAAACTTCACAAATCAGTCCTGATATTTCATCATCTCATTTTTGACTCATTCTGGTTTGTGAGCCTTGATATGAGAGTTTTCAATGAATTTTAATTTCCTGCTGGTTTGAGGAGATTCAAGGCTGTGATATTTGAAAATGTCTTAAGGCAATCCAGTGCTTTCTTGCCAATTGGCTTCCTCCTTGGCTAGGCTCTGATCACTCCGAAGGTGATTCAAGCATTGCTTTGCAGCTCCAGTCTGAAATAACTAGGGTAACACTGATCTTAATTCATTCTTTGGGAGTAAAAGACCTTCCAGAAACCTCTGAGGCTTTTAAAATAAACTATTCCATGAACTCAGTATGTTGGTCTACAACAGAAGTAATACCAGAGACAAAGAGGGACATTTCTTAATGAGAGAGGAGTAAATTCAATAGGAAGACATAACAATCCTAAATGTGTATTGCACCTAATAAGAGAGCTTACAAATCCACGAATCAGACTCCTAGATATTTACCCAAGATAAATGAAAGCATATGTCATCATAAAAACCTGTGCAAAAGTGTTTGTGGTGCCTTTATTCACAATTGCTGAAGCTGGAAACAAGCCCAAATCCTCCACCTGGCAAATATATAACCAAATTGTGGCTTAACGATACAGTGGAATACTACTCATCAACAAAAAGGAATGGACTAATGATACATATCATACAACAGCATTCTAAATTGAAAGAAGGGAGGTTCAAAAGACTGGATTATATGGTTCCACTTATATGACAATATAGAAAAAGCAAATCTGTAGGGATAGAAATCAGATCATAAGTTTAAGGGACCTGAACCTGGAGGACTGGAACGGACTCCGAAGGAACATAAGAGAACTTTTTGAGGGGATGGAAATGTTTTATGTCTTGATTGTACTGGTGGTTATATGACAGTATACCTAAAAAGAGCAAATTTTCCTCTATGTTATTTATTTCTCATTATGCCAAAAAAGTACTATAGAATAATATTATAAATAATTTTATATCAGCAAATTCAACAGTTCTGGTAATAGGACAAATTCTTTGAAAGACAAACTATTAAAGCTTATTCAAGAAATTAAAAACCCAGAATAATCCTATATTTACTAAAGAAATTGAATTGCACTTGAAATCCTTCTCACAAGGAAAATTCCAGGCATCAGTGGCATCACGGGTGAGCCTAATGTTAAAGGATGACTATTACCAACTCAATTGGGAATACTTCCCAACTCATTTTATGAAGCTGAGTTTACCAAAACCAAAGACATTACAAGAAAACAGGGACCAATTGCCCTTGACTTAGCAAAAATAATATTTGACAGAATTTTAGCAAATCAAATCCACCATTATTAAGGTAATACACCATGACCAAACTGTGTTTATTTCAAGAATGCAAGATTGGTTTAGCACTAAAAAAAAATCAATGTAATTCATCATACTAATAGGCTAAAAAAGTAAAACTAAGTGATCATCTCAATAGATGCCGATAAAGCATTTGACCAAATTTAACATTCATTCATGATAAAAACTCAGCATACTAGAAATAGATGAGAATTTCTTCATCCTGATAAAAAGCCATGTGTGAAAAACCTACAGTTAACATCATATTTAATGGGAAAAGACTGGATGATTTCCCCAAAGATCATGTCTTCTCTTACTATTCATACTACTTCTTTTGAACATTGTACTAGAGATTTTAGGGGAATAGGAATCATGGAGATTGGGCAAAAGGAATAAACTGTCTTTAAAGACAACTTGATTGTCTATGGAAAATTCCTAAGAATATACAAAAAAATTTATAAGAATGAATAAGTGAGTTTAAAAAGGTTGAAGCATGAAAGTTCATTTAACGAAAATCAATTGTATCTTTATTAGTCGCTAATAATTGGAAAATGAAAATTGAAAATATAACATTTGCAATAGCATCTAAAAACATGAAATACATAAACAAAATATGTGCACCTATACACTAAAACATAAAACTCTGTTAACAGAAATTAAAGATTTAATGGATGTATGTCATATTTATGGGTCAGAAATGTTAAAATTACAGTTCTTCCCAAATTAATGTATAGGATCAACATAATCCCAATCAAAATTCCAATAGATATTTTAATATAAATTGACAGTTATTTAAAAATTTTTGTCAAGATGCAAAGAACCTAGAATTGTCAAAACTATTTTGAAAATGAAGAGCAAAGTTGGAGGAGTTATGCTACCTGATTTCAATTTACTATAAAGCTACATAGTTTAGGCACTATGGTATTGGCCTAAGGATTGGCAGACAGAACCATAGAACAAACTAGGGAATCTAGAAATAGACCTATGGATATATGGTCAATCAATTTTCAAAAAAGATTCCATATTCCATTTAATTATTTCAGTGGTGAAAGGACAGTCTTTTCCAAAAGCAGCTGGATGTCCACAAGGAAATAAAATGAACCTTGACTCTTATCTCAGACCATATATAAAATTCATTTTAAGTAGCAATAGACCTAAATGTAACAACTAAACTATAAAACTTCTAGAAGAAAACATGAAAAAAAAATTGAACTTGGTTAGGCAAAGATTTCTTAGATTGAATACAAAAGGCACAAACCTTAAAAGATAAAAATTGATAAACTGGAATTCTTCAAAGTTATAAATTTTGCTCTTCACTGTCAAGAAAATGACAAAGCAAGTCATAGACTGGGAGAAAATATTTGTAAAACATATATATTATAAAGGACTTATAGCCAGAGTACATAAAGAACTCTTACCACTCTATCATAAAAAAAGAAACAAATGGGCAAAAGGTTTGAACAGACAGTTCTCCAAAGGAGATATACAAAGAGTAAATAAGGACATGAAAAAATGTTCAACATCATTCATCATTGGAAAAATGCAAATTAAAAACAATGAGATATTACTACACATGCACTAGAATGACTAAATTTAAAAACATTTACAATAATACTATGTGTTGGTTAGGATGTGGAACAACTGGAACTATGTTCCATTACTGGTAGGAAATGTAAAATGGTACAGTCCTTTGGAAATTGGTTTGTCAGTTTTTTATAGAATTAAATGTACACTTATCATCTGACCCAGCAATTCAGTTCTTAGATATTTACATAAGAAAAATAAAAACAAATATCCACACAAAGATATGTACATGAATGTTCATAGCAACTTTATTCTCGGTAGCTAAAAGCTGAAAACAATTCATGTATCTATTAACTGATGAATGCGTAAACAAATTGCAGAATTTTCTTACAATGGAGTACTTCTCAGCAACAAAAAGAAGTGAACTACTGTTACTGATACTTGCAAGAATACAGTGAATCTCAGAAGCATTCTGCTAAGTGAAAGAAGCCAGATGTGGAAGACTATATGCTGTGTGACTTGATGTGTATGAAATTCTAGAAAAAGCAAAGCTATAGTAACAGAAACCAGATTCGTCATTGCCTGGGGCTGGAGATGGTGAAACAAGATTGATGGCACAGGGATATGAGTCCTTTTTGAGTGATGGAAATGTTCTAGAGCTTGACTGTGGTGGTGATTATACAACTGTATATGTTAATCACATTCGTCAAACTATACATTTAAAAATGGATGAATTTTATGTATATAAATTAGAACTCAATAAAGCTGATTTTAAAAATGGGTCTAGGTATAAGACTTCACACTAGTGACAAGTAGAAAGTTGCACAGCAAATTGTGTGGCTGTAGGGAAAGGTGAAGAATTAGAGCAAATAATGAAATCAATCTATTATATTAGGTTTGATTATAATAGAATTTAGACATTGTTGGGGCTTTAAAAAATCTCCCCTGCTGAGGAATCTATTCCTCACATCTATCTTTGCATCTCTTTTCCTTCCAGTTTTTTGGCTAGTCCTCTGATGTTATTTCTTATTACCTCCTGAACTTAAGTCTAATGTTTTCGTGCTTGGATCTCATGTAGTTTCTAAGAGACTAAGAATTCAAAGGCTTATGGTCATCTGGTTGATTTAAAAGTGATCATTACTTAAACTCATTGGTATTTGCAATGCCAGCATTTCACATATCCTTTCCTAATGGAAAAGCTGAACAGCTAAAGGAAAAAAAAAAATCAAGCTAATGAGTTAGCTATCATGGAAAACCATTTAGGGATTTTATATACTTTCTCTTTAAATGTAACAAGGCAGTCCACATAATCACTATGATTTATGGCTAAATAAATTATTGCTGTCAATGAATAAAATGTGCCTACCCTTGGCTGAACAGATGGAGTTTTCTTACCTACCAACATCCATCCCAGAAAATGAAATGTCACTGGCCTAGGGGACCCCAAACAGAATTTTTCCTGTCCTAGTTCCACTAGGTGGCATATTCCTATGAGAGTGATAAATGAAGGGTCTCTCTCTTCCTCAAGAGACCTGAGCTCCAGCAAAATGGTAAAACCGGCCCAATGCCATGGAATCCCATGAGAAACCGAGGTTGAAACCACAGCACAAAGAGCAGAAACTTTTCATGCTTTTAAAGTTTCTATTCCAGTTTGATATGGACAAAACTTTGTATGCAAATCAAGGTGCATTTAAAATTTTCCTCTTATGAGTTCTTTATGGCTTTTAGCATATGATAGAACATGGCTAGGAGGAGGGACGGCTGTATTTTGCCAAGTTTAGAATTCATTCAATCTCTATGTTCTAGGCAAATCCCATTAAATAAGAACAGTTTGATGTTTAAATTTGTTTACTCTTTGTAAAATGGAACTTCCTGTTTTTTGATTCTGTAAGGATTTCTTGAAATAAGTAGCATTTAAATGGTGTTTTTATGAGTTGAATGCAATTGGATCAGAAAAATATGGATAAAATTTCCCTCAAATTTACCCAAAATTTTAATAATTAAGAACTAGCCAAACATACTTTAGGCTTGGAGCTGGTTTTCATGCTTTTAAAGTTTCAAAACATTCAAAACATTGAGGGAACTCAAACAGGCTGTATTTCAAACTGAAATGTTTTTGTTTTGGTGTTTTGTTTAGATTTTACATGGGGAACAAAACACTTGGGCTTGTCTCCACAACTATGAATCTGTTTTCAATATTTATACCTCAATTATTACACTGATAGTAAAGTTTTCTTTTTTTTTTCCCCCCTGGAAATGAAGTCAATTTTCAGAGAAGAGATTCTGTTGACAGTTGAGAGTAGCCCAAGTCTCCTTTTGGCAGGAGCCTGGTGCCCTTTGCGGTGATACCCATTGTGGATGGAACTCATTCATGAATGTAGCAAGTATCTCTCATTTTCAGTTCCACTTATTCTCCTAGACCCATCTTCAATTTCTCTTCTCTCTCCAGACTCTTCCAATTTGGCTATTTGGCTCTTTCCACTCTGAGCTATCTCAGTAAGTTATCTCCACTCCATTCTGGCTCTTTGTGACAAATTCCATCTTCTCCCCTCACCCAACTTCCTGTCTGGGAGAGCCTTACTCTGAGTCTGGGTTGTGCTAGCCATGAACAGTAACGAAGCCCACTGGAGACCCCAATGAACTCGATGAAAAACTCAGTTCTGGATCAAGGTCTTAGAAGAAGAAATTCCTGCTGGTGTGGGATGAATGGCTACAGAAATTTCCAGTGGCTGTTTTCAGTGGAACTAGGACAGGAAAAATTCTGTTTGGGGTGCCCTAGGCCAGCGACATTTCATTTTCTGGGACGGATGTTGGTAGGTAAGAAAACTCCATCTGTTCAGCCAAGGGCAGGCACATACCGGTGGACAGTTACTTGTAACAATGGCAGTGATTCGAGTTGTTGATTAACCATATTTTCAGGCTTTTTTCCTACTTTTTTCTGCTGATTTTCTTTGTAATTGTGACACTTAGTGCCTCAAAGCCAGAAAAGACAGGAAAAAGAGATGAAACTCAAACTGATCAGCTGTGCTAACTTTTAGCAGTTAAAAAGTTTGAGTTCAGGTCTGAATCACTAGGTAAAATGGAAAGATTAATTACCAAGTAAACTGTATGTTGGGAAGAGTAGAAATCTGTCTCTTCCCCTCCCTCCCACTTCAAAGGGCAACTGCTGAATTAAAATAATTTAATCAATACTAGTTCTTTGCCTTAGTAATCAAGAGAGTGCCTTGAAAAGGATGAGGACGCTGCTCTGAGACCAAGCCTGCTGACTAGACCACTGTCATCTTTCACCATGGATTTAGGCTAGTAGTTTTCAAACCTGACTTCACATTAGGTTTACCTGGGGAGTCTTAAAAACTTCAATGGCGGGACCCAAATTCAATTCTGGGTAAAGCCCAGGCATCCATATTTTAAAAAAATTTCCTAGATGATTCTAGTGTATAACCAAAGTAAAGAACTACTGTTTCTGAGAAAAATTAATATTTGTCTTTTGGAGATGTACTTACCTTAAGAGGTCAATGAATTAGTATGAAAATTAGCAGTTCTGTACCTCTCTCAGCTGGTGGGAATGTTTACAAAGTAAACGGAATTCAAGAATTCACATCCACTCTCATCCAGGAAATTAAAGATAACTTTTCAGGTCTCCATTGTCCCCCCAAGCATAGAGGCGGAAATAAACGTTTGTATCCACTCTGCTGAAAGGTTATAGAGGAGAGAGTCATTCAAACTTCAGCTCTCAGTCAGCATTTTGAGCATGAGAACTCTTTCCATGGGTTGGGGTATGTGCAGAGTTTTCCCAGTGGGAGGTGGTGTAGTTTTCTCTCTGGGGATGGGCTCTGGACCTGTAGCGAGAGTCTGAGTTGACTTCAGTTTCTGCCTTTGTCCCTCTTGTGCCATAATTTCTTTTTAAAAGTGTATTAACCCGAAGTGAGGATTAAAGATGGCAGCATGAGAGGTGAGACAGAGGCTTCCTCCTAAAACTACATATAATATGAAAATATAATTAATACAACTAATCCTGAAAGAGCAACAGAAAGGAGGACTGTGCCAAACTGCATACACCTGGAGAAAAGAATAAACCTCACGGAACAGGGTAACATACCAAAGCCATGGCCTGGTGAGACCCAAGCCCTTCCCCCACCCCAGCTCACCAGCGGGAAGAAGAGAAACAGAGCAGGGAGGGAGTGGAGATCTGGGACTGCTGAATACCTAACTCCGGAGATGTGCTCTGGGAGCACAAACCTACATTTCAGGGTGTTTGCATGGTAGTCTCATGATTAGGGGGTTTGGAAAGCTAAGACAGGCAGAATACCTGGAGAGACTGAGATTCCAACTACTTGTGGAAAGCAGAGATCCATATCCGGCTGCTCTGGGACAAAAGAAAGGTGGGCAGTCTGAGAGACTTCCTAACAGCAAGCGGGCTGCTAAAGGGGCAAGGATTGCACAGACCTTACTACTCAGGAGAAAGGACAGGTAGACAAAATTGTCCAGGTATACTCTGCCCAGCAGGATGGGAACTTTCATGATCTTCAGGAGCTCCAGATCCCTGGCTGGCTACAGAGCTCCAAGGACCCCCTCCATGATATGCAGCCTACTGAGCCTTTCTCCCGACCAGCCCCAGCTGGCTTGCAAACTGGCAAACCCCACCCTGGCGTTAGGCCAGCCAGAGGGAAGCCCCGTCTACAGCAACTACAAACACAAAGCACAGAGGCTTATACCTGTGTGCTCGGCCCTTTGGTTCTGGCAGTGGAGACAGGCATAGCAGCCAGGAAGCAGGAAACAGCTCTTTCCTCCTCCCAGGCACCAATACCGCTCCCCTGTGACCCCTGACATTGCTTCAGGGGCTGAGCAGCTCCAGAAAGTAGAGCTTCTGGGCACTAGAGGGCACCATATACAAATATGAAACACCAAAGGAACCTGGTTCAAAGTAAAATTATGAATACAACCCTTGAGAAAAATTCAAATGAAATCAACCTCATGAATCTGCCTGAAAGGGATTTCAAAATAAAAATCATTAACATGCTCATGGAGGTACAGAAAAATATTCAAGAACTCAGGAATGAATTCTGGTCAGAGATCCAATCATTACGGAACACAGTATCAGAAATGAAACATACAATGGAAAGTTTTAAAAGCAGATTAGATACGGTGGAGGAGACGATAAATGAAATAGAAATTAGAGAAGAGGAATACAAAGAAGCTAAGGCACAGAGAGAAAAAAGGATCTCTAAGAATGAAAGAATATTGAGAGAACTGTGTGACCAATCCAAATGGAACAATATTCACAGTATAAGGGTACAAGAAGGTGAAGAGAGAGAAAAAGGGATGGAAAGTGTCCTTGGGGAGGTAACTGCTGAAAACCTTCCCAATCTGGGGGAGGAGATAGTCTCTCAGGCCATGGAGGTGCGCAGATCTCCCAACACAAGGGACCCAAGGAAGACAACACCAAGATATATAGTAATTAAAGTGACAAAGATCAAGGATAAGGGCAGACTATTAAAAGCAGCCAGAGAGAGAAATAAGATCACATACAAAGGAAAACCCATCAGGCTATCATCAGACTTCTCAGCAGAAACCTTACAGGCCAGAAGGGAGTGGCATGATGTATTTAATACAATGAAGCAGAAGGGCCTCAAACCAAGAATACTTTATCCAGCAAGGTTATCATTTAAATTTGAAGGAGAGATTAAACAATTTCCAGATAAGCAAAAGCTGAGAGAATTTACCGCCCACAAACCATCTCTACAGTGTATTTTGGAGGGACTGCTATAGATGGTAGTGTTCCTAAGGTTTAATAGCTGTCACCAGAGGTAATAAAACCACAGTAAAGAAAGCAGAGCAGCTAATTACTAAAAAAATGCAAAATTAAATCAACTATCCCCAAATTCAATCAAGGGATAGAGAGAGTACAGAATATGATCCCTAATATAAAAGAATGGAGGAGGAAGAAAAAGGAGGAAAAATAAAGAACCTTTAGACTGTGTTTGCAATAGCATATTAAGTGAGTTAAGTTAGACCCTTAGAAAGTGAGGAAGTCGCTGGTGGGAATGCAAATTAGTTCAACCACTGTGGAAAGCAGTATAGAGGTACCTCAAAAAACTCAAAATAGAAATACCATTTGACCCAGGAATCCCACTCCTAGGAATTTACCCTAAGAATGCAGCAGCCCAGTTTGAAAAAGACATATGCACCCCTATGTTTATTGCAGCACTATTTACAATAGCCAAGAAATGGAAGCAACCTAAGTGTCCATCAGTAGATGAATGGATAAAGAAGAAGTAGTACATATACACAATGGAATATTATTCAGCCATAAGAAGAAAACAAATCCTACCATTTGCAACAACATGGATGGAGCTAGAGGGTATTATTCTCAGTGAAATAAGCCAAGCGGAAAAAGACAAGTATCAAATGATTTCACTCATATGTGGAGTATAACAACAAAGAAAAAACTGAAGGAACAAAACAGCAGCAGACTCACAGAACCCAAGAACGGACTAATAGTTACCAAAGGGAAAGGGACTGGGGAGGATGGGTGGGAAGGGAGGGATAAGGGGGGAAAGGGGGCATTACGATTAGCAGATGTAATGTTGGGGGGTGCACGGGGAGGGCTGTACAACTCAGAGAAGACATGTAGTGATTCTATAGCATCTCACTACGCTGATGGCCAGTGACTGTAATGGGGTTGGTGGGGGGGACCTGATGAAGGGGGTAGTTTAATCACCATAATATTGCACATGTAATTGTAGATTAATGATACCAAAACAAATTTTAAAAAAATCTAAAAAAAAAAAAGAGGAGATGAGGACAGAGGTGCAGAAGGCTCTGGAGGCCAATGAAGACAAGAGCTGGTAGCTACCTGCAAGCCAGAAGAAAAGCTTCAGAAGAAACCAAGCCTAGCAACACCTTAATCTCAGACTTCCAGTCTCCAGAATTGTAAGAAAGATAAATTTCCATTGTTTCAGTCACCAGACTGTGGTACTCTGTTATGACAGCCTTGGCATACTAGCGCTTTGTAAACATTTTTACAAAAATACCAGTTCTGCAATCTAGGAACTCCCATCCAATCCTGTGACAAGATGATCTTATTTCTAGATGACTCTATAACCATCTTTAGATGTTAACCATTAAACTCTTTAAGAAATTAACAAAAAAAAGAAAGTAAGGAAGTTAACCTTGAACCTTTGGTAACCACGAATCTAAAGCCTGCAATGGCAATAAGTACATACCTATCGATAATCACCCTAAAAGTAAATGGTCTGAATGCATCAATCAAAAGACACAGAGTAATAGAATGGATAAAAAAACAAAACCCATCTATATGCTGCCTACAAGAGACTCACTTTAAACCCAAAGACACACAGACTGAAAATGAAGAGATGGAAAAAGATATTTCATGCAACTAATAGAAAAAGCAGGAGTTGCAGTACTTGTATCAGACAAAATAGACTTCAAAACAAAGAAAGTTACAAGAGACAAAGAAGGACATTACATAATGATAAAGGGGTCAATCCAACAAGAAGATATAACCATTATAAATATCTATGCACTCAACACAGGAGCACCTACATATGTGAAACAAATACTGACAGAATTAAAAGTGGAAATGAAATGCAATGCATTCATTCTAAGAGACTTCAACACTCCACTCACTCCAAAGGACAGAAAATAAGTAAGGACACAGAAGCACTGAACAACACATTAGAACAGATGGACCTAACAGACATCTACAGAATTCTACACACAAAAGCAGCAGAATACACATTCTTCTCAAGTGCACATGGAACATTTTCAAGAATAGATCATATCCTAGGCCACAAAAAGAGCCTCAGTAAATTCAAAGGATTGAAATTGACCAACCAGTTTCTCAGACCAAAAGGTATGAAACTAGAAATAAATTACACAAAGAAAATGAAAAACCCCACAAACACATGGAGGCTTCACAACATGCTCCTAAATAACTAATGGATCAATGACCAAATAAAAACAGAGATCAAGCAATATATGGAGATAAATGACAACAATAATTCAACACCTCAAAATCTATGGGATGCAGTGAAGGCTGTGCTAAGAGGAAAGAATATTGCAGTACAGGCCTACCTCAGGAAAGAAGAACAATCCCATATGAACATTCTAAACTCACAATTAACAAAACTAGAAAAAGAACAAATGAGGCCCAAAGTCAGTAGAAGGATGGACATAATAAAGATTAAAGCAGAAATAAAATTGAGAAGAATAAAACAATAGAAAGAATCAATGAAAGCAGGCACTGGACCTGTAGCGAAATAAACAAAATAGATAAACCCCTAGCCAGACTTATCAAGAAAAAAAGAGAGTCTACAAACAAACAGAATCAGAAATGAGAAAGGAAAAATCACTACGGACACCACAGAAATACAAAGAATTATTAGAGAATACTATGAAAAATTATATGCTAACAAACTGGATAACCTAGAAGAAATGGACAGCTTTCTAGAAAAATCCAACCTTCCAAGGCTGACCCAGAGAGAAACAGAAAATCTGAACAGACCAATTACCAGCAACGAAATTGAATTGGTAATCAAAAAACTACCTAAGAACAAAACCCCTGGACCTGATGACTTTACTGCTGAATTTTATCAAACATTTAGTGAAGACCTAATACCCATCCTCCTTAAACTTTTCCAAAGAGTAGAAGAGGAAATACTTCCAAACTCATTCTGTGAGGCCAACATCACTCTAATACCAAAACCATGCAAAGACACCACGAAAAAAGAAAATTACAGACCAATATCCCAGATAAACATAGATGCAAAAATACTCAACAAAATATTAGCAAACTGATTTCAAAAATACATCAAAAAGATCATCCATCATGATAAAGTGGGATTCATCCCAGGGATGCAAGGATGGTACAACATTTGAAAATCCATCAACATCATCCACCACATCAACAAAAAGAAGGACAAAAACCACATGATCATCTCCATAGATGCTGCAAAACCATTCGACAAAATTCTACATCCATTCATGATAAAAACTCTCAATAAAATGGGTATAGAGGGCAAGTAGCTCAACATAATAAAGGCCATACATGACAAACCCACAGCCAACATTATACTTAACAGTGAGATATTGAAAGCTTTTCCTTTAAGACTGGGAACAAGACAAGGATGTCCACTCTCCCCACTTCTATTCAACATAGTACCAGAGGTCCTAGCCACAGCATTCAGACAACACAAAGAAATAAAAGGCATCCAGATTGGCAAGGAAGAAGTTAAACTGTCCCTGTTTACAGATGATATGACGTTGTACATAAAAAGCCCTAAAGAATCCACACCAAAACTACTAGATCTAATATCTGAAATCAGCAAAGTTGCAGGATACAAAAGTAATACGCAGAAATCTGTGGCATTCCTATATACTAACAATGAACTAGCAGAAAGAGAAATCAGGAAAACAATTGCATTCACAGTTGCATCAGAAAGATAAAATACATAGGTATAAACCTAACCAAGGAGTGAAAGACCTATACTCTGAAAACTAAAGACACTCATGAGAGAAATTAAAGAAGATACCAATAAATGGAAACACATCCTGTCCTCATGGACGGGAAGAATTAATATTGTCAAAATGGCCGTCCTGCCTAAAGCAATCTACAGAATCAGTGCAATCCCTATCAAAATACCAACATCATTGTTCAATGAACTAGAGTAAATCATTCTAAAATTCATATGGAACCACAAAAGACCCCGAATAGCCAAAGCAATCCTGAGAAGGAAGAATAAAGCTGGGGGGATTATGCTCCCCAACTTCAAGCTCTGCTACAAAGCCACAGTAATCAAGACAATTTGGTACTGTCACAAGAACAGACCTATATACCAATGGAACAGACTAGAGAGCCCTGATATAAACCCAAGCATATGTGGTCAATTAATATATGATTAAGGAGCCATGGACATACAATGGGGAAATGACAGCCTCTTCAAAACTGGACAGCTACATGCAAGAAAATGAAACTGGATTATTGTTTAACCCCACACACAAAAGTAAACTTGAAATGGATCAAGGACCTGAATGTAAGTCACGAAACCATAAAACTCTTAGAAGACAACATAGGCAAAAATATCCTGAATATAAGCATGTGCAACTTCTTCCTGAATGCATCTCCTCGAGCAATGGAAACAAAAGCAAAAATGAACTCATGGGACTACATCAATCTAAAAAGCTGCTGTATCACAAAGGACACCATCAACAGAACAAAAAAGCATCCTACAGTATGGAAGAATATATTTGTAAATGACATATCTGACAAGGGGTTAACACCCAAAAATATAAAGGACTCACACACCTCAATACCCAAAAAGCAAATAACCCCATTTAAAAATGGGCAGAGGATATGAAGAGACAGTTTTCCAAAGAAGAAATTCAGATGGCCAACAGATACATGAAAAGATGCTCCACATCACTAAGCATCCATGAAATGCAAATTAAAACCACAATGAGATCACCTCACACCAGTAAGGATGGCCACCATCCAAAAGACTAAGAACAACAAATGCTGGTGAGGATGTGGAGAAAGGGGAACCCTCCTACACTGCTGGTGGGAATATAAGCTAGTTCAACCATTGTGGAAAGCAATATGGGGGTTCCTCAAAAAACTAAAAATAGAAATACCGTTTGACCCGGGAATCCCACTCCTTGGCATTCACCCAAAGAATACAACTTCTCAGACTCAAAAAGATATATGTGTACCTATGTTTATCACAGCACTATTTACAATAGCCAAGAAATGGAAGCAACCTAAGTGTTCATCAGTAGATGAATGGATAAAGAAGAAGTGGTACACATACCCAATGGAATACTATTCAGCCATAAGAAAGAAACAAATCCTACCATTTGTAACAACATGGATGGAGCTGGAGGATATTATGCTCAGTGAAATAAGCCAGGCAGAGCAAGACAAGTGCCAAATGATTTCCCTCATTTGTAGAGGATAACAATGCAGCAAAATTGAAGGAACAAAATAGCAGCAGACTCACAGACTCCAAGAAGGGACTAGTGGTTACCAAAGGGGAGGGGTGGGGAAAGCGGGTGGGGAGGGTGGGAGAAGGGATTGAGGGGTATTATGTTTAGTATACATGGTGTGGGGGGTCACGGGGAAAACAGTTTACCACAGAAAAGGCAAACAGTGAATCTGTGGTATCTTACTACACTGACGGACAGTGACTGCATTGGGGATATGGGTGTGGACTTGATAATATGGGTAAAAGTAGTCACCACATCGTTTTTTCATGTGAAACCTTCGTAAGAGTGTATATCAATAATATCTTTATTAAAAAGTTAAATAAATAATAAGAAATAAAAAAGTGTATTAACCCATTTGTAAGGAAATTTACTTGTCTTTGCAGCTTGTGTGTTAGTATTGTGACAGAGGGGATAAAATGGCCAGAGGGAGAATATCCTCCTGCCTCCTCCTCTCCCATGGAAAAGGTAGTCAGCCTCTTAGGAGGACACCAACTCTGCAGAGGTCCAGATGGTAATAGGTTCCCACAGGGAGGCCAGCAGCCAGGGTGGCGGATGGTTGCTAGCCTGTGTAGGATCTCTGGAAAGAGGATTCATGCAAGAGGGAACCAAGTTCCTGGCATCACCGTGCAGTATGTGCTAGTAAATGTTTAACAAATGGATGTCCAGAAAAGAAATCTCTGATGTGTAGCACTGACCAGTTTTCATGGTGTAAACACTTTTACCATCACCAATTTCAGGTTCCCAGTCCAAACAAGAAGTTACTGAAAGAGGGGTTGGGAAGAAATGTGCAAAATCAGATCTGGTAAGCCTGATGGAACTGCTCAGCATACCACTGTCCAGTGGGTTAGGCATGCAGGCCCCCTGCAGGAGGGAGGGATGGGCCCAGCCAATTCTTAGGGGAACCAGTGTATTTTCTATAGATTTCTCCTCTGTTTGTGTTCCTTCTCCTCTTTCAACAAAAACAACCAACATTCGACTGTGATTCCTTCAAGCCTGACCTCGTGAACTCAGGGTTTAAAATAAGTCATTTGACAGAATCAAAACCTGTATTTGGACCCAAACAGGCAGAAAGGACTGAGGGCTATATCTCTTATAAAACTATAAGAACAAATATTTTGAATATGCTTCAAAGAGCATCCTAGAGCTAGTCACATACAGTTTGTGGTGGTCAATAACAGGTAACATTTACTGAGTGTCCACTATGTACCAGGTACCTTGCATGTGTTAACTCAATCTTTATTATAAATCTATGAACAGGGTACTTTTATTAGGAGAATTGCACCTTTTAAACAAAAAACCACAGTGAATATTTTTGAATAAAATGACAAGTTATTCTAGACTGTTCACAATCAAGTTTGAGATGGTTAAAAGTAGCAAGCATTTGAGTGCCTATTATGTACCTGACATTCTCCCTGAGCACTCCATTGAATTTGTATAGTGCTATACAAGTCAAGTGTTACTATAATGCTTATTTTTAAATTTTTTATTCATTTTTGATTTTTTAAATTGAAATATAGTTGATATACAATATTATGTTTGTTTCAAGTAAACAATATAGCGATTTGACAAGTATCTACATTATTAAATGCTTACCCCAACTAGTGCAGTTAACATGGAAAGATGTTACAAAGCTATTGACTGTGTTCTCTATGCTGTACTTTCGTCCCTGTGACTAATTAATATTAGATGCTATTTTACAGTTAAGGAAATAGAGGACAGAAAGTGACTTCCTGAAGGTCAGGCGACTTGGTGGCAGAGCCAAGAATCAAACCGAGGCAGCCTGGCACCAAAGCTTGCTCTTACATATAAGACTCTTCCATTTTTCTGAGCTGGAATGTTCCAAGGAAAATCCCTGACCTTCAGTGTAGATGCCTGACCTTGATTTAGCAATGTACTTTTTATTTGAATGTTTCTGCACTACCACCCTTTCTGACACACACACTTCCTTCAGGCTGTAAATACTACCTTTTCCACTTAGTAGTGATTCTGTTTAGCATTATGTACTGGGGCCTGTGATTTAGAGCTGAAGTATCATATGCTACGAGGTCAGGAGATGAGTTTGGAATCAAGCAATTCTCCTAATTGCTAGTCAAGTTCAATATTATCCCCTTGAAAACTACCCCTAAACCACATGCAATTTAGCTAAACTAAGGGGTTAAAGAAAGTCAGATTTCAGAAGGATTATTGATCGCTACCATTAGACTCTTTGGTACTAAAACAGTTTTGAAGTTTCTGCCTCATTGGAGTGACATAATTTCCACCTTTCATTCTGGGGTTGTCTTAGCTGAGCTGCACAGTGGTGTTCTTATGTAGACAAAGCTACTGGAGTTTAGAAACAGGAAGGGCTAGAAACTTACTTTCAAAAGTAAAATAAAGCTTACACAGTGGGGGATTTCCTTAACTCTCTAAACTCTGACATGTGGTAGGTTGTCAGGGAAGAATAATAAAATTCCCCAGGAAAAGCATTTCACAAATGGCAGTGGTTAAAATGTGGTTTTCTAGGTGGCCAACGGTCTGATTGCTATCCCATTCTCCTTACCTCCCATGGGGCTGGTCTCAAGCTGCTCTTGCAGAGACAGGTCTTCAGAGTCCTGTAGAAAAGCCTTCTTGGACAGCCCACAACTGAGGCTCCTTCAGAAACGTGTGTCTGTGTCAAACTAAGCTAGCTTTTGATGGCTGCTTCCTTGACTACACAGAAGAGGGCACCAGGTTCGATTGAGTCCTGACAACTCAGCCTGCACCACCTGATCATGGAGAAGGGGAGGAGGTGCTTGGTCAATGGACAGCAAGTAGTGGGGACCACACAGATATACAAGCCTTCCAGCAGGTAGCCTCAAGCACGGGCAAGCTTGATGGAGTTGAAGATGAAAGAACATGCTGCTGGAGGACACATGGTTATTTTGGGGAATCCTTCAAAAAGTAGCTGCACAGTAGAGTTTTCAAGCATTTGATTCAGCCCTGAGGGTCTCAAGGCATAAAGGGGAGCTTGGGAGGTTCTGGTCCTGGGGCCCAGTGGGGAGAGACAAGTTTAATTTAGGAATTCACAACTGTCGCCCATGGTAGCCAAACAGTGGTTGAGTGAGAAATAGGTGGGAAGTAGAAGATCCAAATAATAACATCAGAGTACCTTTGCAGATTTCATTACAGTACAGTCAGTTCCACTACATGTAACATGACATAGGCATTCCTAAAACTCACCTTGCTATGCAAAATTGCACAATAAAAACCACAGGGCTTACAGAAAAAAATGTGTTCACCTAAAAAACATGGTAAGTGACATAAAAAAGATAGGAATCTAATAAAATAGCACAATCTCACACATTAAAACGATTAAGAAATACATAAATACTGCAATAAATATGGCCCTTGATCTTGAAAAAAAGACCTCAAGTGTGCTTATGGAAGTGGGTTTTGCAGCTTGTGCATTGGTATGAAATGGTAGAGGGAAGGTCATCAGAATCTGCAGTCTTAAAATCCTGGAGCTTGTTTTTCTGTCTGAAATATAGGCCCTTTGGAGCATGCATGTATAATAGAGATCAGCTTCATCAAAGTTGCAAATTTGGTTCAATGTATAGTAGTCATCTTCTGTTAATTTCTGTATCCTTGCTGGGAATTCTTTGGTGGCTTTCTCATCCGCACTTGGGCCTTCACACAACAGCTGAAGTCCTTGGAAACTGGAGATGTTTGAAGCCAGTCACTCCACAACAGTACTCAAAGAATTTGGCATTTTCCATGGAGGTCACTGTGTGTAGACAGGGCTTTCTCTTTCTGAGACAGTTGCCCCATTTTTCACGGTTTGGTTTTCAGTCTCAGCAGTGTTGTTTTTCCATTGCTTCCATTTCTTCAGGACTTATTCTTACCAAATTCTCAGCACTTAGAGTTGTTACATACATAGACATCTCCTTTACTGTTGCAGCACTGTAGATTCCTTTTGCTTGGGAAGTATCACATGTTCTCTTGATTCTTTCAAAATGCTTTTTGACTTCAAGCTTCTCAATACATAAAACTTCCTTGTTTTCATGACCTGAAATAATCAGGATGCTTACTTAGACATGTTTGAGATTTGAATGAGTATTTTTTTCAAAATAGAAAAGTCCACAAATGTGAAAGAATATCCAACCTCGTAGGATAACTTGGTTAGGATAAGTGGGGTGGGTAGGTCCACACATCTATAAGATAGGGGTTGACGTGTGAAGTGTGTGCAGGTGTGCATTTTGTGAATGGGTCAGCTGGGTGCAATTTTCTATGTTAATCTCATTTTTCTTACAGACAAAATTGCCTGTGAGAAATTTGAATATGTTCAATTTGCCCTGTAATATATTAATCTAATTAGAATACATTTTCATTTTTCAAAACAAATTAGCAGACTGTGTATAGTGCCTCTGTTCATGTATTTTCTCTATTGAGTATTGCAATAATCCTGTGAGGTAAATGGGAAAGTTAACATTCTTATTATCCAGATGAAAAAATCAAAGGCAAAACAGCCCAAAGCTTGGGAATGAGGCTAGAACTACTAGAAGTTAAGACCTCTGGCCACATTTAAGTCCCTGGTCCTACTAGTTCCTAAAGCCAATTCAACCCCTGTCTTCTGAAAGTTTGGTTTTGTGAGTTAGAAAATTTTCTTCTTTTGCTTGAAGTTGTTGGAGGTGAGTTTTTTGAGTAATGCAGGGTTTTAGTGATTGCAAGGTTGCTTGGATAATGTTCAAATTCTCTCCCAGCTCTGGGAGACTTTCTGCTACATTTTCACTTGTAAATTAACTATCTTCAGGTAGGAGACACCCTAAATTCCAAGATCTGCCCTTGAAATAGGAGGCTTTGCCCACATGGTGCTGCAGGCACCGGACCAAGGGAAGTCGGTCCTTCAACACCTGGGTGCTGGCCAAGAAAGTCCCCAGGCAGAACAGTATCCTCCTTTTGGAGGGCATCTGACTTGGTTTGGACCCATTCAGACATTGCCCTTTCTGAACAGTGACCCTTCACTGTCCCTGTCATAGCCATTGTGATGTAGCTGTCGCCAGGCTCGCTCACTGGGAGAGGAGATGCCCCGGGTGTAGCGGAGCCTCGCTTCCTCCTGGTCCTGTGTGTTCTCGCAGCTTCCGGTCAAACCCAAGCTCAGTGATAAGAAGGGATCCCAACTCTTTCCAGCAATGAGCTCGGGAAAGATGCTGTTTCTGGTTCTGCTGCTATTCAGTGAGTACCTCTACGTGCCCTAGGCTTCTGAGAAGCATCTCACAGTTGTTCTTTCCACCAGTATCTGCTGAGGGTCCACCATGTTTCAGGATCATTTTTTTCACATCGATTACTTCATTTGCTTCTTACAAACTGAACCCAGGAACTGACTGTATATCGGCCCACACACTTAACACCGTGCCCTCCTGCTTCCCTCATTTGAGGTTGCCAAGCAGTCTTAGTCAAGGTTACTAGAAGCTCCATTGGCTTCAATCATTTTCCAACTTATTGGAGACCTGAAAACTTTTCAGTGACCTCCCCATTACCTGGATACCAGTTTCTCAGCTTGTCACTGCTTTTGATGTATGGGTGCAGCTTTAGTGCCCTGCTGTTAGATAGCAAGTGCCTGAGTTTTACCTATATGTGTGTTTTCATGTGCTTTAGATTTCCTTCTTTCCTTCCTTCCTTCCTTCCTTCCTTCAAATTCATGCACTGGGACCTGCTCTAAATTTGAGAGGGAAAGAGAAAGAACAGAGGAAGCAGAGCAATCTAAATACCCGCCCAAAATTTTTTTTTAACTTTATGAATGAAGCCTTTGAACTCAGTGGCCATGGCTCCTTCCTGACCTGTACCTTTCAAGTCCTGTTTCAGCTAGAGTGGAAAATCTGAGGTGATCTGGCCCTGCGCCGGCAGGGAAGCCTGGCTGTGGTTAAGTCTCTCTGTCCTCAATGAGCAGTGGCAGCCACAGCTGCCGGGGACCAGAAGCAGCGGGTCAGGAAGTGCCCGCCGGGGAACTTAAGTCCCTTGCAGCAGCCGTGGAAGCTCACCGGGAAGGGAAGCAAGTCTGAGCTGCCACCTGATGTGGCCAAGGGCCGCAGTGACAAGATGAGGAGGAGAGATTCCTGCAGCCAGTGGGACGGGGCTGGGGAGGGAGGGGGTGTCTCCTGGGGGTGGTTTTGAACCTTTCTGCCTTGACTAAAACCCAGGTCCTCAGCGCAGGGGATATGACTCATGGCTGAGAAATTCCCCATGGCCTTGGATGACATTTATGTTGATTACCTCTGAGTCACATTTCTGGGAGGAATTTTTTTTTTTTAAACCAGAGGTAAACTGAAATGAGACTGGCATGGATAGTGAGTGGCTTGGAAACAGCAGAGGAAACAAGGTCACTTGTGTTCTTAGTAGGAGCGTTTAAGACATGTAAGAATGGAAAGAAAAACAAAGCAAAACAGGAAGGACACTGAGGAGGGTAGGAATCATCTCCTAGGGAGCAGGGAGAACTGAGGTCTCTCTCGGGCAGTGAGGGATGGAAGCAGCCCAATGAACTCCGGCGTTGCCTCTTCTTGTGACTCTGGGAACTCCCACTGTCATAGATGACGCCACTGCTCACAGCTACTTGTTGATCACCTCCAGTGTTGCTGATTCTGTTCTAGGCTGGGGAGATACAATGGGGAGCAACACGAGGTCCTGCCCTAAGGGGTTGATCTCAGTGGAGGAGAAAGACAACAAGGAGGGATCAAATGGCATCTTTGCATCTAGCCCTTTGACTAATTAACAGAAATATGGTCAGAATGTCCAGCTCCAGGATCTGAAAACTTGCGCACCTGGCTGTGCTCAAGGGGAGGAGACGTGCATGGGCCCTGTCTGGGGTGCTGTGCTTGGCGGTTAAAAGGTTTGTCTTGAATCCTGGCTCTTATTCCTGTGCAGCCCCGCAGGTAGCACTCTGACTCCTGGAAGAACAGGCAGGGCTGTGGGGCTGATTGGGAAAGGGAAATAAGGGTCCTGATCCCCCCACATACGTGTCTGAAGCATCATCTCACGTTAAAAGCCCTCTTAATGAAAATGTTGATCTCAGTGATGGACTTCAAAAGTGTTTGGGGGCAGGAAAAGCTATGTCTCAGGTCCAGGAGGATTCCAAACCATCAACGGAACAACCAAACCAAATGAAGAGAAATACTTATCATCAGATTTGCTTCACTTATGCTTGACTTGAGTTAATGATTCTAAGGCATTTCCTACAAAAGGACCACTTGCAGCCAAAAGACAGTGGTTTGGGAAGTAAAGGGAGGCAACGGTGAGGCGCAGAAAGAGCTAAGGACAAAGGTCCAAAGATCTGGTTCCCATCTGATCTTGCCACTAACTGGCCCTGGAGAGGCAGACAGTTCTGCAGGCTGGGTGGATAGAGACAGAACATTAGAAAACTCAGGAAAGAGTCCCCAGGCAAGAATGGCACAGGCATGGTAAAGAAGTGGGTGCATACCTGAGAAGACCAGAAGTACACTAGTCTGAGGGCAGGGCTGCAGTGGGCAGCCAGGGTCCCGGCACTTCACGGGACCTGAAGGAGGCCGGAGAGTGAAGCACTAAGATGTGAGCCACAGCTGAGTGACCAAAGCCGAGCGAGGCTGGGCGGGGGGGAGGGGGTGAAGGCCTGCCTGACTGCCCTCCTGCTGCGAGGGAGGACAGCTTGGCCTCGTTGGTGCCCCAAGTTCCCTAAACCAGGTCAGAACTCACTGGCACCCTCCTCCCTGACACCCCCTGGCCATCTGGCTGCTCCCTTGACCCTGCCTCCTGACCTGCCCTTCAGAGTCCCATTCTCCCAACTGACCTCCAGTGACCACTGCTCACCAGTCCACCCCAGACAGGTGGCCTTGCGGCAAAGCCTTATGAAAGACAGGGACAAACGTTACAATAAGGAGAGCAGAGGAGAGCTGGGAGGAGATGGGGAGGCAGAAAGAAAGATGGAAGGACAGAGACAGAAGTGTGAAGCCTTCAGCTAGAGGCTGATGAGGCCCGAGTGGGAAGAGACAGTGTGAGGTTGAGTAATGCTAACTAATAGAGGTTGTGAACTCTGTCTAGTGCTTCTTTTAATCTCTTGGGACAGTGAAGGTGCAGCCCCACCAATCCCTGCCAGCTCCCTTCTCAGTTGCTGTCCTTTTGGCTGTCCTCCAAGTCCAGCGACATTCCCCATATGCCAGCAGCCTGGAAGGGGGCTCCTCTCCTTTCCTGAGATGCTTCAGCCTGTTGGAGGGTCTCAGTTCCTCTTTATAACTCTCCTTCTGTCCATCTGGCCCTAGCCACCCCCAGTGTCCCCAGGACACCCACCAAGGCCAATCAATGGAGTGGCTGGATTAGAGCTTCAATGGCTGCCAAGAGACAGGGCACAATTCTGACCTAGAATCCTTCACGTGTGGGAGTGCGTGCCCGTGCGAGTAGGGAAGTGGGGATGTTATACTTACCACTGTGACAAACAGGATTTGGGTTTCACAGATCTGAGCTTAAGAAGGACCTCTTAGCTTGGTGGCGATCAAAAGGCATGAGTTAAGGAGCAGAATCTGTTATTAGGTAAATCCCTGTAATTTACCCCTGCATATGTTGCATGGCCTACAATTCCTTGGCTGGAAATGAAATAAATTATTATTGTTGTTTCTATTACTTTTTCTTGAAAAAGGAGAAGGAGCATGTGATGTTCTGGTGGCCCAGGTCAGTAAGGAGAATTAGGAGAGACTTTTGGGATGAGTTTCTGGAGCTCCTTATGCCTCTGGTTAACGAGGGGAGAGTGTCCATCCTGGCTGGCAACCAGGTAATCAGTGAGGGGGGCAGAACGCTTGGGACGGAGATGTCTTGGCAGCTGAGGTAGCACCTTGCCAAGTCTGGCTGGAGCCCATTATGACCATGCATTGTCTTCCTTTATCATTTAAAAAATAATTACTTTATTATAGATAAGATACTAAAATAACAGAAAGCCAAAGCAAAGATTGCTCATAATCCCATCCTGAAATCAAATTAATGAAAAATGAGCATGCTATCCATGAAATACAAAATTCCATCTGTGATGTTACTAAGAACACCACGCCTGCATATGGACATGGTCTGGCAGATGATAACGACCACTCAGGATTTTCTCAGGCTCAAGTCCAATCATTCTACCCTCCACCAAGTTTTTAGTGATTTTCCAAGACGATTTGGCTTAGAAATCATGGAAGAAGGAGACCCAAAGCTCAGCCAACCCGCACATATTCTCATTCCTCTCCCCCGTGCCAGCCCATTTCTTTGAAACATTTTCATGTCTCCATGGGACGCAGATCTTTTGCTACACTGTGACATGGCCCCTTGATGTTGATGGCAGAGAGTGAATGAGTCTGTACATTTGCCACTGAACAAATGGCGCTTCACCCATGGCTGGTTGTACATGTGTATGCTTCTGCATTTCAATGATTTCTTCCTTCCTTAACCAACCTGCTAAATTCAACACTTACAACCAGTCTTGCATGCATTATTGCGAGGCTGGGGCCTGATCATGTCAAATGAAGGCTGCCAGCTTCCCCTGCCAGAAGCAAGAGGGACTGGGAAAAATGGAAATTGGACAATAGTCTTGTATACTCCCTGCTCTGTCATGGATGGCCTTCGGCAGGAAACCAATCAACGGAATCAAAAGAACAGTTTCCTGTTAACATAGAGCGATGCCAAATCCAGCAGACATTCCTGTTTCATGCCCTGTGCCAGTCATTGTCAGCCGTAGCATAAGTAATAACCCATGACTGGGGTTGTGGCTGTAGTGAAATATTCTTTCGCTTTTGGCATGGCACCACACAGCTCAGATGCTTTATTGCCCCTTCCCAAACCTGAGGAGGGTTCTTTTCTTTTTAGATTTCTTTCCCCTGAAAAACTATATCTGGCTGTTTTGCTGCATACCAGCTCTTAAACCCAAGCCAGCTGACTCCCAATTCTCCTCAGCCTTTCTTAAGCAACACTTTTTAAAATACATTATTATTATTGCATCACATAGAGCTAAAATAAACCCACTGTGTATTGGCCTTCAGCAATCTTGCTTTTCGTCTGAAAACGGCTAGTTCCCTAAGACTGGCTTTGAGGGAGAAAAACCTCTCACATAATATTTTTCTTACTTTCCAGGCTGATCTTGAAGGTGATGATAGGTCATAAGCCCCAGCCTCTGCGAGGATGTTACAACCCCTGGAGCAGGCGGGAAGTACATGTGAGCTTGGAATGCAACAAAAGGGAAAAGTTACTAGTGTGTATTAGACAGGGCCCTGCATTTTTAACCCTTTCTCTGAACCTAAAGAAAACCCAACTCCATTAGCTACTCAGAAGTTGTCTTCTAAAATGACGTGGCTAAGGGGGAATGTGAGTAGTCAGCTGGGTCTTTTTTCCCCCAGACAGTTCTGCTTGGAGGTTAAGAGCCTTGGTACCAGAGCTGGTGCAAACCCTGATTCCCCTCTCTTACTAGATGTGTGACTCTGGGAAAGCTGATGATACACTTTCTGATCCCTGTATTCCTCTTCTGGAAAACAGATAGTGCTCACCTTGCAGTGCTGCCGTCAGTGTGAGTCGGGGCTGGCACTGTGCTCTCTGCTCTGTCGTGGACACCGTAGCAGAAAGGGCACCCAGTGGGCGCTCAGCCAAACACTTAAGTATTATTACTAAAACATGTTGGAAGACACTGGGTTCCTGCTCCAATTGCTTTCAGGAGAAACAGTAAGGGAGTGTGGGGTTTAGGATTGTGGAGAACGTAGGGTCACGGGCAATGTAGTTTCTCTGTGATGTTTGCGTACATCGTCTCAGTTAGCATGAGAATTCTGGGAAAGGATTCCGGCAGCCATGATTATTCCCATTTCACAGACAAAGAGATGGGAGGCCTTGCACAATGCTGGAATTTGCAGAACCATGACTGGACCCCAGGGCTCTGGAATTCTTGCTAATACTCCATCTTTACCTCACATTTCCTCTCAGAGCTGAATTAATTTGTTCTTGGCCTGTCCTCAGTTCCCTGAGGCCTCTCCCTGTCCTTTCCAGGAAAGGCAGCACTTCTTGCTTCTTCTCTCATTCTCCCTCTCTCACACACACACACATACTCTCTGCTGGGTCCATGCTGCCTCCTGTGGTCTCCTCAGAGAGTAGCTACTCAAACATGGATAGGTTGAACTTTGAGGTGATCTGAAGGGCTTGTATCACATTGTCTTCCCTGCAGCTCTGTCCCTGCAGCCTTTCTCTTTCTCCAGAAATATTTTCTGAAATGCAGATTTATTACCCATAGGCTCTTTGTAGCTAAACTAGTTACTTGAAAACAGGAATAGATAACTATTGGTCAGAGCGTGGGGTATGTGGGTTGTGTCCCCAGGGAAACAGGTACTGAGATGGAGTGTGCCTGGAGGACATTTATTGCAGAAGGTCCTCAGGCTCAGTACCTGGGGATGGAAGGGGGTCTGGTGGAGGGAACAAGCCTGGGCAGAGGGAGGGTTAGACTAACCAGCAATGTAGTTGTCTAGAGACTCAGCTAATCCTATAGGGAGTTCTGGGTTAGGATAGCCCTTCAGAGTTGCCCTGTGCAGAGGGAGCAGCTGGGGTGTTATAACTTGTTCTGACCTGTCACTGGGTGCAGGCTGCCAGGCAATGTGACGTTAGACCAAGTTTAGTCTAAAGGTAGTTCCTGGAAGGGGATTCAACTGAGAGCCTTCTTATGTACTCTCAGCAGCGGGGGGAATGAGACCTCAGCCCTGAAGGGGAATTGGGTGAAGTGCCACGGTATCCACTCTAGGGAGGAAGGCAAGGGTAAGACCCTGGGACAGTATATTAGCTGGGGGCTAGATGCTTGGGGCCTTTGGGATTTTGATGTAAAGACTTCAGAACTGGAGCAGAAAAGGCAGGGTTGTTCTTTTCAACCCAAAACTGAAACAGTAGAAAAAACATCCAGTAGCTGGAGAAGATGGAGATTTCCTCTCTGCCCACTCATATTCCCGTTAGAACTCGACCATGCATCTGACCCTGGGTCATGGGGTCAAGATGTTGGATCAGTATTTCTCAAAGTGTGCTCTGTGAAAAGCATGCTTCCAAATTACCCTGGGGAGGGGGTTTTAAAAATGAAAATTCCTGTGCCCCAAATATAGTAAAAGAGTCTCCGCAGGTGGGACCAGGAATCTGCATCATAAACATCCTCTTCCCCATGATTTGATTTGTTTGCACATCTACACAAGAGCTTATCAGCATGTCTGCCACAACTACCTCTAGAACTGGCCAGGTCTTCAGGGCCAAGAACAAGTACTTTTCTTAAGAGTAATATTTGCATAGCTGAGTTGTATTGTACTCTGGATATTTCAAATCACTTTTGTAGTAGCTCCAAATGGAGTGGCTCTGTGACTCCCTGATTGCCGTGGTAGCCATAGGTATGCGCTTTACTCTTCTCCCTTCCGTATTCTCTTGACCCAGGTGTGGGGCCTGAACTGCAGCAGTCTTCTGCTTATAGGACTTTATCTCTCTGGCCACATTCATGGGTTGAGGGATGGCCATCTGACCTCACCTGTGCCAATTATTATGCCCCACCTCTGACCCCGGTGACTGATGCAGAGCTGCGCCTATGACTCCAGCTAAGCCAATCAGAGTCCTTCCCCAGGATTCTTTTCCCCAAACTAAAGCAGGTGTGGGGGAAGAGTAAGAGCCCTTTCCCCTGCTTCTGAGGCCACAAGTGTGATTCTACTGCTTCCAGTAGTCAGAGCCAGAGGCATGAAGAAAGTGAGTTAGAGTAAAGCAGACACATGGGATAGAAGCAGAGATGAGAGACAGGGTGCATCCTGGTGGTGTTTAAGGTCCCTGTTCAGGTTACCTCTGGGCTTATACGGTTTGGTAATGTGTATCTATAACCAGTGTGTTAGGAATAGATTTCCTGCTTCTCAAAAGATGGTATTCAGCCTCTGAGGCTAGTGCATTAGAATGTGGTCATCTATAACTATGGGACCATCAGAAGCAAGGGCTCTCTGGAAAGGGAAGTGAGGAAGGATGTAGCTGGCAAGTAAGTGGTGGAAAGGTCTTCACCTCGTGCCCCTCCCCCACGGGCATGCAGTGACAACTATTATTACGTGTGTGTGTGATGTATTTGTATTCCTTATTCCTTTCTCTTGTTTAGCTTAAAAAACAAAACAAAAAACCCTTTCAAGACAGTGTCCTAGGAAGCCACCACCAACACATGGGAATTAGCCTTTGATATGAAATCTTTGCACTGGATCCTTGGATCCACTGCCTTTGTGTCTCTTTCAAAAGAGGTCTTCATGTGTTGGTTTTTACGTAAGGCTAAATGTTTTAAGTGTTGTGTCTCTGCACCCAGGTGTATTAGCAGAAAATCTTGTATGACTTTGCCCAAGCCCATCTGGCAGAGAAGGTCCTTCCTTGCCATGTTATCTTGGCCTCTTCCAGCTACCAACCCCAGTGCCAAGGCACAGTTCACAAAAGAGTCCCTCTCCTTGAGACTCAGTTTCCCTTTGTGTGTCAGGGCCTAGCTGGAGGATGAGAAGGAATTCTTGAAAAATGGAAACGTTGAAGTCTATAGTCTAATTGGCTTGGATTGAAAGGAAGTGAACAAGTCACTGTTTGGGGTACACCAGTTCACCCCAGAGAAATCATGTGTCCTTATTTGGGGTGATGGTGCCAGTGGTGATGGTGGTGGGGTGACGGTGGGCACTCTGGAGACAGTGCTGTTTCTTCCATACCTGAAGCATTATCACCAATGGTGGCTATTGTTTGGCAATGTAATGTTCCTCTGTAGAATAAACATTTAGATTATGAAGGACAGTTAGATAAAAGCCCACACACAGAGATTCCATTTTCACTTGGTATTAAGTAAAAGGTATCTATCAGGTTGCCCATCCCTCTTCCTTGCTTTTAAGGAGAGCATTTAAGAGCTTTTCTTTCTCTCTTCCTCCACCCCTATTTCCTCCTCCTCCTCTTTTCTTCTTCCCTGTCCCCAAATTAATCTTAGCAGGGAGTCCTGAAGCAAATGATCGTATTACACTTCTAAATGTGATAGCCTGTCATCTTTCATTATTTTTGACATAAACAAAACTGTCAGAATTCTCAGAGATCTGCCTTTGGTTCGGGGTGTTCTTTTTGAGACAGGGCAATCCGTAAGGATTAGGAAAAGGAAGATCGCTCCAAGGTAATGAAAAGAATGCAGTGAAAGAATGGAAATGATCTCCAGTTCCAAACTGTGTGCATTTTTAGACCATAGTGTTTGGGGGATTATTAATTAGGGTTGTAAAATGTTTACCTAATTGCAGCTTATTTTATAAACTAAAGGTCTTAGGGCACTTCATTAACCAGATTCATCTTTCTTCCTGTAATTTCTTTGAATACTTAGATTTCATATGTAATTAAAGAATACCTGCCCGGTTTATTTCCTGGAGATTGGTGCCTTCTGTGGACTGAGTCCCTGAAGACTGGGAGAGCAGGTTTTAATGGATGACAGTCTGTAAAGACAATGCCTCTCTCAGGTACCTGTTTAGGACTTTAAGCCAAAGTGCCATCATCTGAGGCACACACACACAAAATGTTTTGGAAAAGTTTCTTACTCTTCACGTACTTTGAACATGTATCTCCATGTCAGTGATCCTGGGATGAGTTGAACGTAAATGAATCTAAGTATCTATTCACTAGAGGCTGTTTATCTTTTCTTTTTGGCCCTCATTCAGAGCACCTATGGCTTTCTGAAAGAGCCACACACAGCACCCTCCAACAGCAGGGAATTATTTGGGTCTGAGTGGGTAGTGCTGGGGCCATGGTCTTGGTTTGGGGGCACTTCAGAACTTTAATATTTTGGTAACCTATGCTCTATAGATCATTGAATTACATCAAGTCTATTTAAAACCCCTCTGGGCAGCTGGTTAAAATGCTGCCACTGCAGTAAGCACTGTCCTCAGTGTCACAGGGCAGGTTGGGCCTGAGAAGGGGTTGGGTTTGGTTTGTGTTTCTCTAACTCCAGTTGGGTTTACCTTCTGACTCCCCACTTCTGTGAACAACCCCTCCACTTCCAGTTATTTCAAAGTCAGGATATGGAGGCCACTTAGTCCATCAGGGTTAAGCCCTCCCATCAGATCAAATTCTTTTTCCTTACACTCTCTTCAAACCTTTTAATGATTGTTAATTTCAGATTAATATGTTTAATAAGAGAAATCTGGACTATTTCAAGAAGGCAGGCAGCTTGGAGGATTGGTTGCAGCTGAGCGTCCGTGGCTTTTCCTAAGTCATCACTGGGCTGAGACCCCCCTGGGAGCACCTGGCAGCAACTCAGGCCTAATTACCGCAGGAAGTCCTGCTTTGCAGGCCCTGCTCTCTGGCCTCCAGATTTGCTCTGCAGTCTGACAATGCAGGGGGCTATCAGGAGGCCAGATCCAGGAGAAGATGGCAAGAGTGAGCCCTCTGGTTTCGCTTTCAGAATGCTGCTTGCTTATAGGTGTGAAGCCTGCCTCTGCTGGAGTTCCAAGGTCCTTGGAGAGGAGGAGGCTGCATCTCTTGTTCACCATCATACCAAGGCCTGGATTTCCTATGGGTGTGCTTGAATGCTTGCACACATAAGAGAGAACAGTTTAGTTGCAGTGAAATTATTTGGAACTCTTCAGTCAGAAAAAGAGAAATTAAAAATGCTATCTTAATTTCAGCAGACTTAACAAATGTTGAAATCTCAAAAAAAAAAAAAAGACATCAAATTCCACACTGGGGTTTGGGGCAGCATTATCTTTTCAGAGTCTTGGCCCTCCAGTGGTCTTGCCCTCCCTTGGTACAACACTAATGAGATCATGAAATGTGTATGTCCCATATTCTCTACTCCCCATGGCATTGTCCCAAGGGCACCCAGAGGGAACCTGTCCCAGAGACAAGAGCTGGTTTTGCCTCTGCTTTTGCCAGCTGACAAAGGAGAGCAGGTCTCTCTTGGGGAGGGAGGTGAGGCGGCTCAGCTTATCCACTGGCCCAGAGCAATGATGGGCAGCCGTGGGCAAGGAGCAGGATGCGGCTCTGCTCTCTGCACCCCAAGTTTGGAAAAAGAAGAAGGCAGGGCCTTAATGGCGGACCCCAGGGAATGGGCCCTTGGGAGGCGGGGTGGGGGCATTTGGTCCAGGAAGGGCACCGTAGCTCACTTGTCCAAGTCCATCTGCTGCATCTGGGAATCTTCCAGGGGGCCACCCCCAGACGTTTATGTATTTTGAACCCCAAAAAAACAACACTACACAAAATAACAGCAACTGAAGAAGATGTGACTCAAAACACAATCTGCTTAATTTGAGCAAAAGCAAATGCAGAGTGGAGATTTGCAGCACTTCCCTGAACTCTCAGCGAGGCCCACTAAATACCTCAGGTCCCTGTGGAAGGGGAGGCGGGGTTGTGTTTGGGAATCCCAGCAGGTGTCCCCAACTAGCATGTCTTCCAGATCTGACCTTGCTGAGATTTCCAGTAGGTCGCTGTTTCTTAAAAAAACAGGGTAACAGCAAAGCTCTTAATTCTCTTTTTTCAGGATTCTCAATTAAATTTATGGAAAAGACAGCAAGGGGAATGAGTTGCAGCCCTCCATAAAATATTCCTTTTCTGAGTTGTCCTGAGTGGGAACCATTCCCTGTCAGCCTACTCCAGTTGCTCCTTGATAGAGGAGATGCAGTGGAAATGTTGCCTCCCTGGAAAGAGGATTTTATTTCCTACTGTTGGGGGGCCCGTTTTCCTCCTCCCTCCCTTCCTTTCTTCCCTTTTGGTTAAGGGTTTGTTTCTGATAATGATTAAGCTTTTAAATCTATTTGCTTTCTAAAAGTTTGGTCTGACCATTGTCTACTTGCCCTCTTCCCCATCAGCTTGCACTCTGTCAGACAAAATTTAAAGTAAACATTCAAAATTAATTCCTAATACATGTTTAGAGGCCCCTCCCCCTTCCCCCAAAAGTTGGCGATATAATTTTTATCTGGTCTTTCACATAATGGCTCTCCCTTTTCTCTACCTGGTAGCCCCTCTCTCCCTCTCTGTCTCTTTCTCAAGGACTTATTCAAATCTCATCTTCATCATTTACTAGCTTTGTGGCCTTGGACAGATCATTTAGCCTCTCTAAGCTTCTACTTCTTTTATCTGAAAAATGGAGTTAATAATGCTCAACTTACAATATTATTGGTCTGATAAAGTATGTTGAATATAATGTACTTACCACATAGGATACACTCAGTAAGGATAGGTGTAATAATAGGTGCTGCCCTTTTGAATAAAACTAGTTTCCAAATCCCCTCTTCATCTCCCACCCTCCTTTATAAAAACTTTAGTTGACAGGTTCCTGGCTCTGGGATCTTAGGTCAATCAGGTCTACCGAGTCCTTCGCCTTAAATATTTTTATCATTTCCCTAAAAGGGATACCAGAGGTTTCTCTCCCACCTGAACGTTTGCTTCAGCTTCCTAAATCATGTGTCCTTGCTCTTGCCCCACTTCAGCCCATTGTCCAAACAGCAGCCGAAGTGGCATTTTAAAAGCAGAAGTTCAAAACAAAATAAAAGAAAACAAACAAACAACAAACAGAACACCCCAGAAATCCCAGATCACATCAGTTCGTTTCTGGAAATCTTAGTGGCTTCCCCTTATACTCAGAATAATGTCTAAACGGCTTTCTCCGGAACAAGGGCCCCTGTGCTGCTGCTCCTTCCCATCTTGTCTCTTCCCTCGTCTCTCCGGATTTCAGCTACATGGCCCCCTTTCTGACCTTTCTATTCTCTGATGGCATTTAGTTCTGTGCTGCTTTACAGCTCGGCGTGCACTGTTTCCTGGGCCTGAAACACTCTTCCCCTGAACTCTTGACTCACTCAGCTCAAATGTCACCTCTTCAGAGATGTCATCCCACTACCTGATCCCCACCCCCAGTTATCCTCTACTTACATCACCTCGTTTCTTTCCATAGAACTGAAATCAATTTATTTATTCATCCACTGATTAAATGAAATGAACCTACAATTTAAGGGGAAAAAATAAACAATCAGCTCAAGCCAAAAGACCACAGAAACAAATGCAATAGTTTTCAAAGCAAGGAGAGATAATCACAGGATTAACCAATCTCTAAAATCAAAACAACAAAAAGATCTTTTTAAGAAGAAGCCTGATTCCATGGTCTGTGGTTAGAGCTTGGGTGGATATAATTCTGCCCCAGGAAAACTACTGAAGGAATCCCTAAACAGTGAGAAAATCTGACTTCCCCTTGGCCTGAAGAAAGTGAAAAAATTTTCCCCAAGCAGCTTCACTGCAAGTGGGAGGAGGGAATGGGTTTATTATTGAAATTATGATAATTTCTTATGTACTCAGTGCCTATACTGACTAGGTCTGTTAAGAGACTCAGCTTTTGCTCACTCATTTTTCCTGAGGCCCTACCAATGGACCTTGTTTTCTTAACTTAAAAAATAAAATTTTGGTTTCCACGGAGAAAATTCTGGAAACAACATATACGAAGAAATTGAGTCTGAATTTTTTCAAGTGTGAACTCTGATGTGCTTTGGCCTGGGTTGTTTAGAAACCATTTGTTTTGATGGCTTTCAGAGTTTGTTGAACTGCTGCAGATTATACATGTTATATTTTTTTCCCTGAGTAATTTGGTTTTGATCAAACCCCCAAATAAACTTTTTTCCAAGTTCTTTCCCCCTTAGTTTACAAGCTCATATGTATTCCCCCCAAAAATGTAATCCACATGGTTAGATTCATTTACGCTCAACTTGTCCCAGGATCACTGGCAGGAGATACATGTTTAAAATATGTGAAGAATAATAAACTTTTCCTAAAACATTGTGTGTGTGTGTGCCTGAATGAATGACACATCGACTCAGAGTCCTAAGTAGGCACTCTGATAGTTTGCTATTGTTCTGATGTTTGAAACAGGACGATTTTAAGCAGTAGATGCTATAGTTACATATTATTTGAATTCAAAATTTTTAAAAAGAAGTGCTTTCTGTTTATCTGTTGGCATTTCAGAATTTTCCCTTCTCTTTTCAAATCCTGAGCAAAAACTTCCAAGTGCTAGACTAATTTTCCAATGGGAAAAACTATGTCAGTAGGAGAAAATAACTAGCCAGGTGATTTGAGGCAAGTTAACTGTTCTGAGTGTAGGTTTCCTCCTCTGTTAAGTAGGGATAAAGATGTCCAATCAGCAGAGCTGTTGCAAAGATTAGAAATAATATAGATAAAGCTCCTAGAAAAATGTATGGCTTATAGTAGTGTTTTAACAGCTGGTAGATAGCCTTATCTATCCAGTCTTTAGTGACATTCTTGATGAAGTTCTATATGACACTATCATCACCAAGTTGATAATAGAGTGTGTGGGGAGGAGTGTGTAGAAAGGAATGTCTAGAGAGTGGCCAGGTGGCCAAGGTAGGCTGCTCTCAGAGGGGCCTCTTTAAGAGAAGCAGTGCCTGCTGCCCTAGATATTTAGGCAAACCACGACTAAGCTCTCCATCTTTAGGAACCCACATCTATAACACTTGGTCAGTTGGCCATTTGTCCAAAGCCAACCAAATGTTGATGAGGATCATGATGGCTTTGGGGACACATTTTGGAGGACATCAGTATAAATAATGCCTGTGTGAACCTCATGACTTTTATATGTGTGATCTTTGGACTTTCACCGTCCCTCCTTAGAATATTAGCTTTCTGTAATATAACTCAGGGAACAGGATAGCCACCTCTGGAATAGGATAGAAAAACAGAGTCTTTTTGCCCCAGCACAGATTTGAAATGCTAATCCATGCATGAAACCACCCATGAATTTGAGGTGTCCCCAGGTCTTATGATCTGCAGATGACAGGTTCTTCTGTGAATGGGAGTATTTATAGGGACTAGTGAAAAGCAAAGGAAGCCATACTAGGCAGTCATGGGAAGGGTGGTGTCAGATGGCAGGGCAAACCACTGTGGTAACCTCCAGAAGTAATCATGGACATCTGGGCTGATGAAAACAACTAAAGCATGGCAGGCACTCCGCATTTGGGACTGAGTTTTCCCAAAGGAAGATAAATGGAAAAAACATGTTTGCTTTCACTGCTGACTCATGGTACAAAGTTTTAATTCAGACTTTAATTGAAAATGCAGCAAGAATGTAAAAGATTTACATAGAAAATATTTTAGTATATTGGCAAGACATTAATTATAAAACCAGATGGTCATGGTAGAAAAATCAACCAAGAGGCCTTTATTTTTCTTCTGTTTTCTTAGCATGAAACCTTTATATTTTACATATTTCAGTATTTGGTTATACACAAGTAACACCACCTTTCTATTAAGATTAATATAAAGAGTGATTGCCTGGTGTTCCAGAATATAAAAAAACAGAAATCGTCATTCTAGAAACCTGGAATATGAAAGCATTCTTGTGATGGAAGCTTCATGACCAAGACACCAGTCTGTCTCCCCAGAGGCCAGTCTAATGAGACCATATTTCTCAGCTCCTATTAACCGTGACCGCTGTCTCAGTCAGGGGTCATTTGTTTGCAACAGAAGGTTGGAACAGAACTGCCTGAAATTAGCTCAGAAAGGAGAGTTTATTGTAAGGATATGGAATGCTTTCTCTTTTGGAAAACTCATGTTCAGGGGGTATAATCAGTTTGGAGAGTTCATCTGGTAAGACATCCGTCCATCTTTGTCTTGAGGCCCAAGGCATCTTCTCTCTGCCCCGCCTCTGCACACTTGCTCCATGTTAACCACATTTCTTCCCCAGGCTGGCTTTTTCTGCTTGGTGAACAATAGGCCCACCATGGCTGTCTATTTGAGTTTAGACATCATCCTCTTTGTTTACTATTTGTCCCATTTGTTTCTTTTTTCTTCTTTCTCCATTCTTGTCTTCTGTCCTTTCTGACATTAATTTAGTATTTTAAAAATTATTTTATTTTCTGCTCTCATGAGCTTCTTGATTATATATTCTTTAATTATTCTTTTTTTGGTTTCCACAGAGATTAAAAAAACATGTGTTTTTGACTTATTAGAGTCTATTATAAATTAATACTCTTAATACTTCTTGGATAACATTTAAGTTGATTTCCCTATTTGGGCTATTGTTATTGTTGTCATGTGTTTTATTTCTACATACTTTTTGTCCCACAAAACATTATTATTATTCTAAACAGTCAATATTCATTACATTTTAACCATATGTTTACCTTTTCCATTTGTGTACATTCCTTCCTGTATTACCATGTTTCCATCTGGGCTTATATTCACTTCTGCCTAAATAACATTGTTTTTTAGCATTTCCTTTAAGTAAATATCTGCTGCCAACACGTTCTCTGGGTTTTGTTTGAGAGTTGTTTTGAACCTCACTCTATGATCTATGAGTTTTTCTTCTACTTGTGGCACTTTCTTTGTTCAAAATTATGCAAATAAATTTGTGTTCCCACTTTCAAAGATGACTATGATTTGAAAGTGTATTTTTTGCCTAAATGGGTGTATTCAAAGTGCTCTGTATCCCTCAAAACCTATAATGTATCAAGTCTTGAAAGCCTACCATCTGTCAGGCAGTCTTAGTCACTGGGGAACGGGAGATGGTCTTACCTTCTAATAGCTCATAGTCTTGTAGGAAAGACAGGCAAATAAATGGTTATATCAAGTGTGATAAGTTCTGTCACAGAATTATGCATAGTTTATTTCAGGAGCCAAAGGAAAAACATCCAAATCAGAATTAAGAGTCAGAATTATTTCCTAGGAGAAGCACTTGGATTGAATTTTGCAAGAATACAAGTTGTTAAGAGTCATTTGGCTGCAAGTAATAGAATATGTGACTAACAGTGGCTTGGATGAGAAGTCCAGAGGCATTTGACATTGAATTTTAGCTTTGTACTTACGTTCTTAACTCTATTCTTCTGCTCTGCCATTCTGTGTGGCCTCATGATTTCAGCATGGCTGCTAAAGCTCCAAAAATAACATCCCTACGGAGGTGGGAAGTAGAGGGAAGGGCAGCACCAGCTATATCTGTCTTGGTTTCCTAGAGGTCCTATGGCTGACTTCCTTTTGCTTCTCATTGGCCAGAGTGGGTCATGTGGCCACTTCTGGCCGGAAGGAACCTGGCAATGGAGGATCTGGCTTTCCAGGTTCTGGAGAGGGTGGCAGCAGGAAGCAGAGTGCTGGGAAAGGCTGATGGATTAGTCAACAACTATGTCTGCGTGACTCTAAGGAGGGGAAAATCCTTTTGGGGACAGGGAACAAATGTGTATAAATTTGGAGTGATAAAATTTTATGTGCATTTGGAGAACTGCAAGTAGCCCTGAAGCCAACAGGGCATCTCAGGTGGTCTAGGATGGAACACAGTGGTTAGGGCACAAGGTGCCTTGTGGGCTAGAGAGTCAGGTGATGAAGAGCAACAGAGGGTCTCAGGTAGAGGAAGGAAATGTTTGGAGTTGTTTTCTTTTTAATTATACTTATTTGTTTTATTTTTTTATTGAAGTATACTTGAGATACATTATATTAGTTTCAGGTGTATAACATAAGGATTCAACAGTTGTATATATTGTGACATGGTCACCACATTAAGTGTATTTATTATCTGTCACCATACAAAGTTACATTTTTTCTTGTGATGAGAACTTTAAGATTTACTTTCTTAGCAACCTTCAAATTTGCAATACAGTACTGTTCACTAGAGTCCCTATGCTGTGCATTACATCCCCATGACTTCTTTCTTTTATACCTGGAAGCTTGCACCTCTTGATCTCCATCACCCATGTCACACACCTGCCAACCCCCTCTCCTCTGGCAACCACCAACTGTTCTCTGTACCTATGACGTGGGTTTTTATTTTCTGTTCACTTGTCTTGTTAGTAGATATAAGTGAAATCGTATGGTATTTGTCCTTGTCTGACTTACTTCATTTAGCATCATACTCAGGTTTGTGTCTTTAAAAAGACTGCTCTGGGGGCAATGTTGAAGTTGGCTTGGGGGCAGGGCACACTGGAGTCAAGGGGAATAATTAGTGAGCTATTGCAATAACATAGGCAAGAAAGGATGAGGAGTAACTGTGGAGATAAAAACGTAGCAATGAATATGAGCTATATTTCAAACAATAGCTATTACAAAGTAGTATAGTATAGTTGTTAAGAGTTTGGGTTTGCGGGTAAGATATAACTGAATTCAGATCTGCTCTTTCTCATTTGCTAACTATACAACTCTGGGTGTATTACTCAACTTCTAGGAATCTCTCTCTGTAATATAGGGGCAGAAAGAGGACAGTATCCACTTTTTAGGGGTTAAATGATATAATTAGTGGATTGTTAATGTAAACTAACATTCAATTATTTCTCTATATTTACATGTGAATATACTCACATATAGACTCTAATATTGAATGAAAAGAATAGATCTAAGAGGACCTCAGGGCTCAGAATCTATTAACTAGGTGGATGGTGGTCACTGTGATGGGGAACATTAGAGGAAGAATAGGTTTGAAGGAAGGAAATGTGAGTTTAGTATTGGAAACATTTGCATTTAAGGTAATTTAAGAACATTCAAGTGGCCTAGGCCATTGGGCATGTGGAGATTTAGCAAAGAGAATTTTATAATAATTAGGCATATGAGTGTCATCACATTATAAGTTATGGTTGAAATTTGATTGAGGTCACTCAGGTATTAGAATATACAGTAAGAAAGAAAGAGGTCATCCCTGAAGGATTTGGGGCAGGGAGAGTAGCTGGGAAGAAGACTGAAAGGATGGCTGAAAAGGTGGAAGAAAAAGCAGGAGAGTCATGTTAGACAAGGGAAGGAGTGACCAAATGCATTGAATGATGCAGAAAGTTCCAACCCTGGCTTTCATCATTACAGGCCAAGAAAGCCTTGGTGAGAGGATATTTAGCAGAGTAGAGACTGAAGCTACATGACACAGGCTGGAGAGTAAACGGAAAGTGAGAAAGTAAGCAACAGTGAACCCAGGGCAGTATATCCAGAAACTTGGCTCCCATCAAAATGGAGCAACCGGGCACTAGCTGGAGCAAGGGAAAGCCAGGATGATGGTGTCTTAGTCCGCTAGGGCTACCGTAACAGAATGCCGCAGACGGGGTGGCTGAAACAACATACATTTATTTTCTCATAGTTCTGGAGGCTAGAAATCTATGATGAAGTTGCTGGCAAATTCCTTTGCTGGTGAGAGCTCTCCTCCTGGCTTGTAGATGGCTGCCTTCTTGCCGTGTCCTCAAAGGGCCTTTACTCGGAGGAAACTAGTGGAGAGATTAGGATCAGGGCCCCAACCTTAAGACCTCATTTAACCTGAATTGCTTCCTTAGAGACCCCATCTCCAAGTACAGCCATGCTAGGGGTTAGGCTTCAACGTGAATTTTAAGGAGACACAAACATTCAGTCCATAACAGATGGGTTTTGTGAAAAAGAATATTTTTCTGTGTTAAGGTGGAAGAGCCAGCAAGGTGAGCAAAATTAAAGATCAGGAGAGCAGGGGTGATGGGAATGAGGGCCATAAAAAGCCAAAGCATAGCCTTGGGTGACAGAGGAAAAGGGAAACGTATTGGTGCCAGTGGAGATGAATGCATCCAGTGGAGATGAGGGCCATAAAAAGCCAAAGCATAGCCTTGGGTGACAGAGGAAAAGGGAAACGTATTGGTGCCAGTGGAGATGAATGCATCTAGTGGGAGGAAATTCCAGCCTAGTATAGGAGGCAATCATCTGGGAATGAAGAGATGGTCAGGAATAAGAGGTTTGAGGAGAGAGGTGGGGTTTAATTGCTGAAGGCCCAGCTGTGCCAGGAGACTGTGGATTGATAATGGCCCAGTCTTTCCAGTTGGGTGATGATGCCTAGTTTAGGTAACCATCTTACCCATCCTTGAAGTTACTTATCTGCTCAACCATTGCTACCATTTTGTATCAGCTGTCATCTAGAGACAGCAAATGAAAGCTCACACTGAAATTCCTGCCTTTGGGTCCAGAAGTTCATGATGGAGAATTTGGTAGCGGATCACATTAACATACAAGGGAACTTCAGGTCACAGGACCGTAAGAGTGAATCGTGCTAACTGCATGTGTGGCTGCACTAGTACAAATCCAAGATCTACACCAAAGGAGGTGAAAGTCCCTCTCCAGTCTGTGTCTGGCATGTTGTAACTGGAGAATTCTGAGCACCATACTGTAGTCACACAGAACAACAGACAGGGCTCATGTCTTGCCATGTGACACATGGATATGGACACTGAGGGACATTTAGCCTGGAGAAGAGGAGATTCAGCAGAAATAAGATAATTGTTGCCTTAGTCTATTTATCTTGTCTTTTATGTGCTCTTGACTTCAAAAGAGGTTTCACACCTGCTGGCGCATTGCTTCCCTATAACTTCCCTCTGGATTAGGAATGCTGTAACCCACACTTCACCGACAGGGAGATTGAGACACCTAGAGGATAAATTCAGGAGACAGCCTGGGTGGCCAACAGCCAGCAACTTGCTCCTTAACCATCTCATTATTGACTTGCATAATAAATGTTTCCCTTCCGTCTCCTCCTGCAAAAATCCTCCCAGCCTTTAGAGCCCAGCTGAAGTCCCCATCCAAAGAAGCTTCCTTTCCATCGAGCCTTCACTGAGTTTTGTCTCCTCTAAGCACCTAAACAATATAAATAAAATGACATCCATTGCTAGAATTGTAGTGCTTGATTATATATTATTTTGTGTTGTTCACTCTAGTTTCATATGTGTTGGTAACTTCTCTTCCTACATACAGTGAAAGCAGGGGTTATGTTTTATTCTTTGTTTTAATTCTCCTAAGACCTAGCCCAGCACTGAGCACTGAACAGGTGTTCAATATCACGGCCTTTGCTCCATAGGAAACACCATTGCCGTCTTCCATGGTTGTCCATTATACACGCATCCTTGAAAAGGAAGTTCAAGACAAAGGGCAGTCAGTGGATCTGCTGGCCAGGTGTGCAGAAAGTGAGACATCCACGGAGAACTGTCTCTCAATGGTAGTAATTTTCAAATATTCTCAAGTATTAGCATTTTAGCAGCTAATAATAATTGCCGATTATCTTCTTGACATTCTTATCAATAAAGTAGATAATCAGAACTGAAATCCCATGTGATTTAAAGTGATTATTTTGTTTTTAAAATATGGCTTGTGTATCTTTTTATTTTTCCTGGTTCAGCCTTTAAGAAAAGTTACCATGACTGACTTGAAACATCTATTTTTGCTATTTTAAGTTTTGCTTCTGCCCAGCTGCTGTTTCTGAGAACTCATATATTTGAGGGCAATGCTGTTGATTTTCTTCACATTAGCTGTTCCATTGGTTCTTTATTCAGCACCAATCCTATTGCAGTATGTGATCCTTCATGATGAAGCCTCAGCCTCACCCAAACTCATTCACTCATATAGGCCCTACCCCCTAATTCTGGAGGCGCCTCCAGCATGTCTTGTTCTTGCACACCTCTGTGCTTTGGGCATGCTGCCCCTCTGCTTGAGAGCTCGCCTCACCTTCTTCACAAGGGTCAACTCCTACTTGCCCTTCAAAACCAGACTCGTGCTTTGCCTCCTCCTCCATAGGACATTCCTTATGTCCCCTAAGCAGAATTACTGACTTCTTTGCTTATTTCTACATTGGTGCCTCTTAACATTGCATTGTAATTTTCTATTTATACATCAATTTCTGTGAGTCTGAGGGCAGGAACCATGTCTTTATATTCCTAGTGCCAAACATAGTAGATGTTCAAGAAATTTTTTCTTTGAATGACTGAGTATGTTAGACCTCCTGGTCACAGGCAACTGAAATAGACTCTGATGATCTCAAGGAAAAATAAAGATTTTTGGGGATGGCTGCTGGGGAAAACGAAGGGCTAGAAGACTAGGTTTGGAAAATGGGCAGGACAAGGGGAAACCAAGAAGACAAATCAGCAGGGAGAAATAAATTCTCATTGCCACTCATGTCCTTGCTTCCCTCCTCTGGGATTCTCAGGCTCGGGAGAGCATCCCATTGAGTGCGTTTGTGCTACATGCACACCTTCAGTCTGCGCACTTCATGGACAGGCTGGGATGAGGTACATCTATCGTCGTCAGCTTGCAAGGCTAGAAGCTGGGGCCAGGCACTGCTTCCAGCAAGATTACACACACTGGGGAAAAACCATTCCCTGGAAGGAAACTCTGATGTTATCAGAAAGGCAATAAAATGTGTCTAACAACAACAAAAAAGTGACAAGTATCTACTACCATGAATGAAACTTTGCAGAAAAGGAGACTATGTGATTCAAAAATCAATTTAATATTGGGTGCTTTGATTACCAGTAAAATCACTCGTGATATTTAGCACTTTTCTTCATTTTCCTCGATGAACTCAGAGCTCTTGCATAAATTTAATAATGTGTTATGTATCCCCTGGGTACCTGATTTACTGACTCGAACTGAACGGTTGGACTCAACACAAAAAAGAGCTTGCAAACTTCGCCTATGGCTTTCCAGCCATCAAAGAACTAAGCTCTTTGGCTCCCTGGAGAAACTAAAAATTCTAAAATGAAGTACCCTCTGCTATGGTTTCTGCTTTTCAGCATTTCTCTTCTGCTTTCACATACTTTCGCTGTTTTAAAATTAAATCTAAGAAACTCATTCCATATTTTTCATCATGTGCTTTTGAAAGTGAATGTTATGGATTTATGGTTTGGGGCTCTTTGATGTTAGAGGAGCAAACTGTGTTTGCTTCACTTGTTTTTGTTTCATATCTTTTTTTTTTTACATCTACGAAGCTTTGATAATTTGATTTATGAAAATACCACAGTCAATGCAGGGGAACTGACACCATTCGCATTGCTGGGAGTGTCATGGAACACCAGGGCTGGTTCCCTATAGAGAGCTGATGCCTGTTATTATGTCCTCCACTCCTGTTTGGGCTCTAGAGAAATTTGGTATTAAGCAAAATCTCAAGCTACACCCCAAGGATATTAGTTCCTAGGACATTTTGAGATTTTTCTTGATTGGCTCCCAGCCCCTGAATTGTGATTTTTGTCCCTGCCAAAATATACAGAATGTTCAGCTAGTTTTTCTTATCAAGAAATAGAAATGCTCTTTTCTCTTCCCCTAGAGTGTGGATCCTATGTATCCAAATTTGCATTTTCTGTGGTATCCCTTTAAATGTATTAAGGAGTACAGTTTGGAACTTCCCAGAGCTAGAGGATGATCATCTTTAATACACTGGTGTATATATTGTGAATCCCTGAGGAGGTCATAATAACAAAAGGGCAAAAATGATCCTTGCTGCAGAGGGGAGGGCATTTTTCTGTTCTCAGTTTAATAGGAAGAGGTTGTGGGGAGGTATAAAGATATAGAGAGAGAGAGGGAGAGGGAGAGAGAAAAAGTAGAACTTTACCTAGAGTGGAGAGCATGGATAAGCAGACTTCCAAAAGGGCTTGAAACCACAGAAAAAATGTCAGGGTTGGAAGAGTCCTTAAATGTATTCATTACAATTCTCTCCACAACACCACTGGGTTTTAAGAAAAGAAACCCTCATGTGATACTACTTAATGAGTGTGTGTGTGTGTAGGACCAGAAATCTTTCCAGTAATTGAAGAATAGGAAAAAGCCAGGTCACATGGGGACCAGAACTGGAAAGTCAGAAACCAGGGCTCTCTCCATTTGCCAGGCATTACATATTGTCTTTCCTCTCAAAACTGACCATTGAACACACAGTGTGGTGTAGTCCATTATAGGTTTCTCCACTCAATAAGAAAATAGAAAGGCAATTGGATCAGCAAATACAAACAAACCATTGTCTAAAAATGAAACAAATTAAACTGTGGCATGTTTTGAACTGATAGTACTGAGAAAGAAAATCCATTTAGCCTCGGAATTAGGAATATTCTCCTTAGAATGACACAGGTTTAATACCATGAGAGTTATGACATCCTCCTAATAGATCTGTTCACACCACTGAAGTAATAATAATAGTAATGGAAATAATAATAAACTTTAATTGAAATTATTCCTAGGTGACAGGCACTGTGCTTAGATAATTTCCTTGAATCTTCAGACAAGCCTGTGGGATAGGTATTATTATCTCAATTTTTTCAGATGAAAAATTGAAGTACAGAGAAAGCAAATAACTATACCAAGTCACACAGCTTTTAAGTGGCAGAGCTATTCTAAGCCACACGCCTTATTTTCATGAGATAGTGTGTCTGGCTAAGCAGTATTATCCCAAACAGGAATGAGTGGTATTGACACAATAAGTGTAAATCCCTTTTGATTTTTAAAAGCACATTCTATAGATAAAGTACATGAAATGATTACAACTAAAAAGAAAATGCAAACGTTACTGACCATGATCACATAAAAATAATAATATAGAAAGAAGTTAGGGAAAAAAGAGAGACAGAGGAAGGAAAAGAGCATTTATTTCCTCATATTTTCATAGACATATTGTTTAACATTATTGCATCGAAAGAGCTGTATTTTTAAGATTATAAAAACAGCTAATAGAACTAAAAATAAAAACAAGTTAACAAAAGTTGGAGGAAGGCTTAATAGAAGTAAGCCAAATTTTTTATTTCTCAGCAGTGCATTCAACTGATTCTTTTTAAAGTTGATAAACCAGGAGACAATTTAAACATGTTACTTGAGTCATGCAGATGACTACCAGAAAACAAAACACTGTCAACAAACAGGACAAACAGTTGCCTGTGAAAAGCAGGCCTGGAGTGGGGGTCGTGGAGTGAGGTTTTTTTTACTTTTTATTTTATACCTGTCCATTTCAATGATTATCCCCATGTGCACATATTAGGTTTCATAATAAGAACCATACCCATACTATTCACTTCAGGAAGTCGACATCTAGGTTTTCCTGCCAGAAAAATGCTCACGACGTACCTATAGAAGTGGCTCTAAGCAAAATGAGGGGATTCTTCCAAAGTCTGAAATTACATCTCTGTAGGAGGTACTGATTATACACACTTCCCCGTGGTCTGTGGCTCCTTTATACCTATCTGAATGTCTTTACACACACACACACACACACACACCCATTCCAAGGTGCAGCCCAGAGGCAGGAGAAAAAAAGGACCCTCCTCTTTGAATTTCTCACCCTCTTTTCTTTTACATTGATTCCTGGGGGAGAAGGTGTAGCAGGTTCTCCTACCTCTTCTGGTCTGTTTCCTTGATTCAGGACACAGTAAGCCTTGTGGCTTGGCCTTCATGGTAGACGGTGTGCAGGAAGGGAAAGCAGCCTACTGAGAAGAGATTGGGGGGCAGTTCAGAAGTATTACCTCCCTTACATATATATAAATGCACAGGAAAAGGTCTGCAAGGATACAGACCACCTCAATGGCAGTGGGGACCCCTTGGGAGAGGAGTGGGGGAGAGGAGAATATATTCATGTGTGACATGGGTAGTTGATTATTATGTTCTTGTTGCTATGGATATTTATTTAATGCTTTCATATATTTTATCCACGTGAATCATTACAATAGCCCTTTGAGGTTCATTTTTATCTTGACTTTCTTTAATAGACTACTTTTTAGAGAAGTTTTAGGTTTACTAAAAAAATTGAGTATAAAGAACAGAAAGTTCCCATATACCTATCCTGCCCCACCTCCCAAATTTCATCTATTAACATCTTACATCATTGTGGGACATTTGTTACAATTAATGAGCAATACTGATAAATTATTATTAACTAAAGTCCAGAGTTTACATTAGGGTTCACTCTTATGTAGGACATTTTATGGGTTTTGACAAATGTGTAATGGTGGACATGTATCCACCACTGTCGTATCATACAGAATAATTTCACTGTCCCCCAAATCCCTTGTGTTCCACCTATTCATCCCACCCTCAGCTGTTTTTTTAGAAACTCCACGATAGTCCTGATTCCCATGCTTGCCCTGCTGGCCCTTGCCACCTGCCCGTGATGTGAAATCCAGTCCACCGCACCTGTTCTTTCCGTTAGTGACTCTGTGACTCTGCTCTCTGCGACAATGGTATCACGAGTGGTCTTCAAGCACCTCATATCCTGCCGCTACCGCCACTTGTCAGGGGAAAACCCAGACAGGATGAGACCCACATTCCCAGCTGTCCCTGTCTTCCAAGGAAGAGAAACTCTAAACCATTACTAAAGAGTGAAACCAGAGATCCTAGGGAAGCGGTGAGGGCCGTCAGGTCTCTGGTGGTCCAAAAGAGGCATCAAGCCAGGAGCCCAAAAGTGCTGGGAAAACCAGCCAGGAAATATAGGTAATGCCAGGTAACATCTCAGGCACTGTGGGGAAGGGGCCTTAAATAACAGGATTTAGGATTTGAGGTGAACACTTATTGCAGAGTGATTAGGAACAGTGTGGAGCTCTCCTGCCTCTTGATTCCCAAGGTTGGGTCGGATGGTGGGAGGTGAGGGAGGGAGTATATTGTAGGGAGACAGCTGAGAGTGAGACTGGAAGAGACTTCTCCAGGCAGTTGTTTTCAAACATTTTTTTTTACCATAACCTATCATAAAAATGTATTTCATATTGCCATCTAGTACACACGAGTGATGCACACACAAACACACACACTGCCAACAGTAGTGTCACCTGGGAGCTTGCTAGAAATGCAAATGTGGAGCTCACTTTGGCTTACTAAATGAAAATCTGCATCTTAATAAGGTTCCCCCAAAATTATGCACAGGAAAGTTTATGAAGCACTGTTCCAGGGCACCCCAAGCTAAAGATATTTAAACCATATGTGTGGGTCCCACGTGATCTTGTTCCATCAGTTTCTTCCATTTGAGACCAGAACCCTTAGTAAATTATCTAAATACTGCACTGTGGGATGCTGTTTCCCACCCCTCTCAAGACCGCATAATAATCATAATAACAACAACAATGACAGCTTAATTGTGTCACAGAGCTAAGCACGTGCTGAGTGCTATTCTAGTGCCTGACATGTATTGACTCTTTTAATACTCATAACAACCTTAATAAGATAGGTTCTGTTATTTTGCATTTTATATATGAGAGGTTAAAAATTTTCCCAAGTCACACAGCTAATAAATGGCAGAAATAAAACTATAAAAGGGAATGAACAAGAAGCACACAGTGATAGAAAATGTGGTCAACAGGTTTCTGCAAGATGTCAAGTAGATGGTAGAGGGCTACTGAATGAAACAGATAGAAGAAGTTGAGACCACACATATTCTTGCTCCTGGAGCCAATCTGACTAGCAAAATCACTGAGAGGTTCTGTACTTAGATCAGCAGGTATGGCCAAGGGTCAAGATGATAACTGGTAGCAAAATGCCCCTGTTGATATACCTGTGTAATTCCCCATCTCTTTAGGGCGTAAAACACAGGCAGCCAATACTTATCCAAGGCAAAAAAGTCTGCCAGCTCTGCCCTCAAAATTTGAACTGACAGCCTGGGAGAAAACTAAGACCCCCCATATAAACAATATTCTTCTTCACATTTGGACATGTGGGGATTCCCACAGCTTAACAACTGGTCAGAAATTTATATCCAGCCAAACTATTAACTATGAAGGTAAAAACATTTCAAACCTGTGAGGACTTAGAAAATCTATCTCTCATGCCCCTTTCTGTGAGAAGTTACTTAAGGGTGTACTTCAGAAAAACAAGGGAGTAAAATAAGAAGGAAGAAGATGAAGATATGCAATCCATAAACCAATGACTTTAATCCAGGAGAGTGGGGACAGAAAAAAGGGTCTAGGATAAGAGCCACACAGCAGGCCTAGAGGGCAAGTCAAGATCGGACCAGGAGGAGAGAAAATGGGGGAACTAACTCAGTATCAAGGTCAGTATGAAAGACTTTGGGAAAATTTGGAGAATATGATAATGGAAAATAGTATGAAAAGAAAAAAAGGCAATGAGAAATTTCAAGGGATCAGGGACATTATACAAGTATTTCAGTCAAGGTAGAAGGGAGGAGGAAAGAAAGGAGGAGGACAGAATGGAATGATAATTGCCTCATTTTCATAAAGCAAGGAGTCAAGGAATGCTGTTTGAAGTGAATGGAAGCTCATGGAAATGTAAATTGGAACGTATTTTTGGAGAGCAATTTGGCAATCTAGGCAGACTCAAGATGTTCCCACCCTACACCTCAATAATTCTCCTCAAGAATCTCTCACACATGAGCATGAAGAGGCTACTACAGCATTGTCTGCAGTGGTTCAAAGGAATCAATCTAGATTAAGAAGCAGTACTGCACAGTGATTAAAAGAGAGGATTCTGGAGCTGGATGGTCACTGATTAGCTGTTGAGATTTTAGGTATGTGACTTCCTTTCTGTGCCTCTTATTGCAGCGTGATTTTCTCATAGATAAATGAGGACTGCTGCAGGATCCCATTAGTATGCAATGTAAAGTTCTTAGAACCATGCCTGGCAGATAGTAAGCACTCAGTGTTGTTACTGTTGCTCTTATTATTATTTTCCATCAACAATGCCTGAATAAATACGCTGTGGTGCATTCATAGAAGGAGCACTAGGCAGCAATTAAAGGGACTGCCGCTTACATGTATTAGCATTTGAGTGAAAACAAATTATGAAATGTTCAGAGTAATAATAGCATTTGCGTACATTTTTAAAACATAGAAGGCGATACTGCATATTACTTATGAAACCATACAAATATATATAAAAGATATTTAAGAAGGAACATAGGTGTTATATATTCCCTATGTACTTATATTTCAGAATAAACATTTAAGATACAAATGAAGTTGCTGGAATAAGAAATAATGATGTAGCACTTTGTATAAAGTTTCCTATTTCAAAGGTAACCAAAGAATAAAAATATAAATATTAAATATTGGGAGAAAGAGGAGGGGGGAAGGAAAGGTGTTAGATAATTTTCATCTTTTACTTAGGAGGGTCAGTAGATAATGTTTAAAATTGATAAATTAAGAAGTAGGGATATAAGTATATAATCGATGCTTATCTGTATTTGCTGGATTGGAAGTGTGTTGGTGGCAAGAAAGTTCTATTAATGGTTACAGTTCAACATAACAGCTAGTAGAATGCTTCACATGTAGTAGATACTCCATAAATGTGCTCCATTTTGGTGAAATAATCTAAATATTAGTCTTGGTAGTGTGTAGGCTTCCACAAGTAAGCCAAACACAGCTGTGCTGCCCTGGAAGCATCGAATTAATCCCCAAATGACTGCAATCCACCCCTCTGCTCCCTAATGGCTTCTCCATTGTAGTCCCAAACTGCCAAGTGCACCAATCATTCAATATCACTCCACATTTAAGATTGCTCATGATCTGAAACCTTGTCAAAAAGATTTGAAGAAAAGTGGGGGAAAAAAAATCAAGATCCACCGAAAACGGTCTTGAAACTTGGAGTGGAAAAAAATGACAAAGAAAAACCCCGTCACAGTCATAAGCCAAGAGGGCAGTTATTACACCTGCCTTGGTAACCGGAGGGGCGAGAGCGAGGAGTTTCTGTCCAGGTGAAGAGACAGCCAGCAGCCCCCAGTATTCTCAGTGCCAGAGATTTTTCCAAATCCCACTTCAAATCTCATAATCCCTTCAGTCCGTAACTGTTGGAGATGACATCATCTTTTCCTTCATTTGAGACAGAGGCTTACCGCTTCTGCTTTAGACGCTGTTGTGGTGTAGAAACGTTGGGCTTTCAGGCTGACTTAGTAAATCCAATCACACATGGAAAAACACAATAAAAAAAATTATGATCTCTTTTTCCCCTTTATAAACAAATGTAATTAACTTCGGATCTAAGTTAGGGCATAAATGTCCTGGCTCACTGAAGGATTTGTGGTGTATTTTTTAATTTTGTTGAAGGCATGAATTTTTCTCTTACAGTGTCTGTAACTATGGCATCACCGGAAGGCTGAGAAGTGTCAGTTTTCAGGGATTTGCCTCTAAAAAGCCTGCAGAAAATAGAAACAGAAAGTGAAACGAATGGGTGATATATAGGCATATTCAAATCTATGTATTGCTGCTACTTGCTTGAGTTACTTAAAATTCTCTTGTTCCACAGGATTTTCAAGAGAGAGACTTTCTTTTCCATTCCCTCTTCATTCTGTCTATGTGTGTCTCTTTATATCTATTAATCTATATATATCTCTGTGGTGGCACAGTGATTTAGAAGCTCTGGAGTCATGTAGGGGGTGTACATTCATTCATTCATCAGACATTTCGCAGTGCCAGACACTGTGCTAAATTCTGAGTACCCAAGTATAAATGAAATACAACTCCTGTCCTTGGATCTTACCAGTCTTTTGGTGGGAACAGCCTTTTAAATAGATAAATTGCAGCATGTTAAGAGCAAAGACAGACTCAAGTGCTCAATGAGCAAGAAGGGAGCAACTCATTGTCCTGAGATAACATTTCCCAGTTGTTTCAGAGAACCACCCTGGTACAAACATTTTCTGCACCATAAAATATCCTTACAGATCACTTTGAGTTAGTTTTTGCGGTGTTGAGTTTTCAGTGGAATGAGGAGTCATCTTTCTCTGCTAAAATTTATCCTTATGTCAGGGATAGAGGAGTGGATGGAGAAAAGCTCAGGGAGAGGGGAGGGGCAGGGGGCCCTGGCTTTTTGCCTGCCAAGGGACTAACACATTTAAATTCCCTGGTGCTGTCAGTGAATCATTAGGTTGCTAAGAATTTTGGAGGTTGTGTGTATTTGTGTGTGTGCATATGTGTGTTTAACTGTCTACTCTTCTTAAACTCATTCCTTGCCCTCTCGTCTCTCTCACTTCTTTTCAAAATAGAGGAAATCACAAAGACTAAGAGTGTTATTTTGTTTTCCCATCACATTTGTGACAGTCGTCTGAATCATTAGGAAATCTACATTCCAAAGTCTATAAAATCCCATCCATGCCTCAGCAGGGAAGGGAGAATGGACGCTTGCCAAACTTCACACTCCCCCAATCCTTGCTGAATTTGGACCCAAGTGCAAAGAATTGAGGTCCTGCACTCATTTATTGCTGGCAAAAGGCAACAAGCCTGGTTTGTGAAAAAGGACTTCATGGCCATCAAAAGCTGTTACAGTGTCACGTGGTGATGAGTTTAATGTAAATGAATTTGAAACATCTGGATCAAATTTCCTCCCAAACAAACAGGCTTATGAAAATTGGTGGGTGAAAAATCTCTCTGGCCAAAGGCATTTTTGGCTAATCCTGAACCCAAACTGTCTGCAGTGATGGTTTAAGAAGGCCCTTAAAGCTGCTCTGCTGCTTCTCCCCACAAAAGGGAGTCTACAGCAAACCGAGCTGGGGCGAAAAGGACTGGCCACATGAGCCATCACCTCCGTAATATAAAAAGGGGAGAAATAAATTCATCTAACAATGCTTTATCGATTATCTATTAAAAGCCAGCTATTATGTTATGATCGAGGGATGCTGTAAGAAACAAGACTGATGTGGGTCCTCCTCTCTGGGGCTTGCGATTTAGAGGCACCTCAGAGGCACTCATCGGACAGGTAGTTAAGCATAGGACGTGGTTGTTACAGGTGCTGCGGGAGCGCAGAGCGGTCCAGTGAGTCGTCCGTGCGTGGGTGGACTGAGAGCTGTCTCTGGGAAAGAGAGCTTCGGAGTGTCTGCGTGGGTGACTGCTGTGCTCCTCAAGGCCAATCTCAATGTCTGGTATTTGGTAGGACCTGAAGAAACGTTTGTTAAACGAATAGCTCCTCCAAACAAATGCTGAGAGGAGAGCTGGGTGGAGGGGGGAGAGAGAGAGGTCAGTGGGACGTCCTCGATGAATTCTAAGCAGACTGATAATGCATGACATTATCAGATTTTTATTTTGGAAAGCTTTCTCAGCTAGTATGTGGAGAATGGATTCGTGTAGAATAATTCTGGAATCCGGGAGGCTGTTGTAGTAGTCCTGTGGAAATGAGATGGTGGGAATGGAACAGCCCGGGTGGGAACGCTGGGGAAGAAAAGAACCAGACAGGTTCCAGAGACACGGAGAAGGCGGAGTCAGGGGGCCTCAGTGATCATCGGAGGTCCAGTGTGAGTGAGATTCCGTAAAGGGGTCCATCTCGAGACCCATTTTTGTCTGCCACTCATCCATTAAGGAAGTGCTCCAGAGTGGGAGCAGCAGAACGGGGAGGGGAAAGAGGCTGGCAAGGGTGTGACTTTCAGGCAAAATCCCACAAAGGGTGCACATTTACTGATTTATACCACACTAATTCCATATAGGATTTAAGCCAAACTCTAAGGACATATAAAATACAAGATTGGATTAATATCTAAGAAGAAAGAAAATGGGGGAGAAGCATAAGAAAGAGGCCAGGATTAGGGCTACAATGTGTACTGTAATCAAGACATTCCCCTCAGAGGGCCACCACGTGCTTGGCTATTTGTGAAAAGAAAATGGTCAATTATTCAGTTTGGTGTTGAGAAAATAAATACCAACTTTGGAAGTGTAACTATTTTCAACACAAGCACAGGGTGAGAATTTCTTACAGAGCTTTTATAAAGAGGTCATGGTATAAGGAACCTCCTTACAACTTCCTTACGAAAAAACCAGCAATGAGTCTCAGGACTATTTTTAAAATAATGATCCTCAGTAGATGACATTTTGTCAAAAACATGCTTCGGTAAAATCCACCTGTTGGGGAATGAAAAATGGCCTGTTTGGGGACAGGCCCCCAGTTCCCAGCTGCTTTTGCCTCATTCAAGGACAGATTCTAGAATATTTTATAGAGTATACCTACATTCTCTCAATGGCAGTTATTCTTTATTTCTGATTGAATATAAGCTTACATGACTTAGCAGGCATTTGGTCAGAGATTAGATTTAACATCATTTTCTAAAAACCAAGAAATCAAGTAAAGATGTGCCGTGATCCAGCAGCCATTCTACCAGTGGACCAGGGGACCCCTGTGGCAGGGCACAGTCTCCTCAGAAACTGTGTCGAATCCATGCTCTGTATAAACTGATGACCTGCAAAGGCCAAATGTTTTACTCCCTATAGCACAGTTGTAATAATTTCAGCCCAGAAAAAATAATTTCAGCGAGGTATATCCAAAAATATCTCTCTGTAATCAATCTGCTCTTCTGGGTCT